>MU616997.1:0-27698 GCA_025201705.1 Dissophora ornata
AAAAAAAAAAAAAAAAGAATAAAAAAAAAGAAAAAGAATAATAAAAAAACGGGTTGGGCAACCCGGACTACGTCGCAAACATGGACCTGTAAAACTCTGATATACTCTCTGGCTCGTCCGGTTGATGCATCTGCAGTATTTCCTGAATATATCTCGCCCGCACCGCGCTCGGCTCCGTATACGAGTCTGTCATCATCCGACACGCCTTGTCCGCAGAGATGGCCGTATTCCGCACAAGACTACCCAGCGAGTGTCTCGATACCAGCATCCCATCTGCCAGCGGCCCAATCATCAGCGGATTGGCCGCCAAACGCACTGATCCCGCAGTCGTGTGTGCACCTTGGATCAAGATCCTGATCCAGAACAACCCTCCAGCTGAATCGCCCTCGAGCGGGTGGATCAGAATAAAGATCATGACGTTCTGGTCGATCAATGGTAACACGTTGACCATCCGTTCCCGATCCTCTATCCAAACAATCGCTACTTGATCTTGCGCATTAACGGACCGGAACCGATCCACGACTCGATGATCTTGCATCATGGACATCTCCGAGCTAGAGGGCCGAATCAAATATGGGACATGGAAGATAACCTCGCAGTTGCGATCTGCAAAATAAGGTGTCGTTTGGCACAGCTCCTTGTTCAGGTTTCCAAGGTATCCGGTGTGGGTCTCGACCTGGATCGGCCATCCAAGGCAGTCTAGGAACCGCGAAAAGTCCTTGGAAACCCCACCTGGTGAGCCATGAATCAGCTCATCATATCCAATATCACCCGACTGAGCAAAATACACGCTCACGCCAATGCAGTCTCTCCTAAGTTATTAAATAAGCACAAATAAGTCTTCCATACTCTTGTCTTCAAAACAACAATCCACAACTTATCACCGCAAGGTTGGTTATAGGAAGCATACTCTTTCAAGTCATCAAGGAACTGCAGTTCAGCCAGCAGACGCTCCGAAAGATGCAAGGGCACGATGCGCGATCTATTCTCCAGTGTCAGATATCCCATTTGCGCCATCAAGATCCTAAAGACATTTGATCTATGAGCAAGCAAAAAGGACAACTGTTTAGCATTGTGTTTACTGATTTCGCCGCCACATGATAACCCTACTCCCATTATAAAGACGAACTGAGGAGGGGTCACTTACTCTGTGGCTTGGACAGATTGCTGCGAGGAATGTTCAATTTCAACTTCACCGGGCTCAAATGCGGTCCTTTGAGGCGTCATTACTGCAGAATCAACCGACCCGACGACTTCATCTCTGAGGTCAACAATACTCTTTGTAGGGCGCACATATCGCTGGAGCCCAATACTACTCTCGTCTGCAGCCTCGACCGAGAGGACTTTGGGCCCATCATTAGAGCCAGCCAAAAGCTGATCTTCTGGCGGGCATGGTTCGGACAGCTGGTCAGGGTCGACCTCTGCCTCTTGTATAGTTACTCGGATATGGCTTTGGCGACTTTCTTTTGCAGATCCGTTGTTCTCAAGATGGCCCATGCGCACTTTCCACGAGTTCTTGCCACCAGAGTCTCTCATCGTGACTACGACAAAAGGTCCGTTATCATCCACAAAACCCTTTGCGTTTTTATCAGTCGCCGGCACACTTAAGACCTGGCAGCATCCCAGGATGATCCGCCGGTCCAGCAAAAAGTATCGCACAGGGCCTGTCGAGTCTGCTCCTGGAGACGAATGAACAGAATTGGCCTGACGATATTGATGCTGTTTATACTGATGCTCAAGCGGTTCAAAGTCGACACGGTCCTTGAGATTAGCGAGGCTAGTCCTATTTTGAGAAACATCGTTCCACAGCGTCGACATCCTGCTTGGTCCAATGTCATCAGTCCAGACTGGAAAGTTGCCAAGCTGATTCGCAAACTGAATCATTGCCATCTCCGCTGCATGCTGGATCGAGATCAAGTCTTGTCGAGAAGCTTTTACATTTCCTGAGATTGATGAGCTGGCTGATCTGTTCTTGCGACTCTCTCTGTCCTTTTTGAACTCTTGGTGCAGGATCTTGATCGGCCCTGGGTACTTGTTATTGACCTGGAAGAGCTTCACACCGCTATTGCTCAAAGGCTTGCCCAGAGACAGTGGCGCTCCCACGGCTGAGATCATAGCATTGCCCGCAGCGCCTCCTCCCCATCGTCGCTTCTCCTGTGGTGGCTTTGGTGCAGCGGCAGCAGCTTCTTGTTCTTCCACCCTTTCCACAATGTGGAGTCCACTGCTGATAGAACTGATCACCGCCAGATGACAGTCTTGGTCGCCCACAATCCATTGTCCTGCAAGGATCCATTGCAGCATGCATTCATAGGCTCGTACAACCAAGGTGTGTGTGGTCGTCAATACAGCATGGTTAGCCAGGAGCGCATCCACGTATCTGCAAAGCGCCAGCACAAGTTCACGGGCGCAACTCTACAAGTGGACATTTCCAAACACATATGTGCAGTGAGTGTGTGAGCTATGCTTCCGCGCTGCTTGCGTTTGATACCCTGAACGGGAACAATAAAATACCTTGCTGTCCCGCCTCACATATTCATACAGCCCTGCACACCCAACAAGCACATCAAAGGCGCAAAGAGCGACATCCGCCGGAACTTGGATTGTCATGATCTAGAGAATTGTCCAATAAAGATGCATGTCAACCAAAGGAATGGATCGTTAGCCACGAAATTGGAGTAGCGTTAACATAATATAGTCCGCCTGGGTTCTACCTTTTCCTGGATCGTTTTTACTACTACACCAACCAGTCCAGGGCAGAATGCCACATCTTCATATACGTAAACCTCGATCAGATGAAGCAAGTAACGCAGATTGAAAGACGAAGTCTCAGTCTCAAGGCAGTTCAGAAGCATCTCCAGAATATAGTACTTGAGCGTTGTGAATCGTTTCGTGGTTGGGATTGGTCCATCTGTTGGTGCATCCGTAGTATAAAGTACTCGGATCTGGTCAAGTAAAAAAAAAACCCCCCTCCTTCCGTGATTAGAAACACAAGTCTGTACAAGTTGCTCTGACAGGGGGAACCAGCACAATACCTACCAGCTGAGCCAAGATTTCTTTATCCTCCCGACCACCCTTGCCACCAAGCGCCATGTTGGCTGATTTTGAGAGTCCCGTATTCCAGCCTTCCTTCAGCTCTACTTTTTCAAAGTGATTGGGGAGGCACATAATGCACCCAGCGACCTTCAAAGCTGCCAGATGCAGGTCCTCAAGAACTTGCTTCTGTTTTTCCTGACTCATGTAGCCGATCGCTACACGGACCTGACCGCTCATTGCCATCCGGATACCGATTACGAAATCGGGCACCATCATCCGCACACCCTCCAGCTCGCTCGTAAACAGCTCTGCAGAATGAGACAAGATGGTTGGTAGCGACGTCTCACTCCGGAGACCAATTGACAATGCTTCGTAGAAACGCTCGGTATAGATACGAAGAAACGCTCTGGATGAGGGCTGGGGTTTACTGAAGATTCTACACAGCACGCCAAAGGCAGATGCCTGCGCTTCGTGGTGACTGTCTGCGGGGTACTGTGGATTGAAGGCTTGCCGTTGTGAGACATAGGGCACTGATGTTGGTTCCGGGATCGGGAGCGAGGATACCTCAAAGAGCCACGCGCCAAACATGTGCATGATTGTATTGCCGTCCGGTGAGGTCGGTTTGCTGGGTATTGAAGACGAAGAAGAGGTCGGCTTGTAGTTGGCATTGGAGGAGTTGGAGTATGAGAGCGAAGAAGACGAAAAGATGTCGGTTGGGGTGGACGGCAAGGGTGGCGAACC
The DNA here is from genome assembly GCA_025201705.1 of Dissophora ornata. Taxonomy (NCBI): domain Eukaryota; kingdom Fungi; phylum Mortierellomycota; class Mortierellomycetes; order Mortierellales; family Mortierellaceae; genus Dissophora; species Dissophora ornata. The sequence continues at coordinate 3,775 of MU616997.1, forward strand.
GGGTATAGCGGATTGACCGTTGGAGGCTCCAACACTTAGGAACGTTTCCACCATCCTGCCAATCCCATTGACGGCCGCCAGAGAGTTCGTGGGGGTGAGTTTTGCGGGGCTTTCGAGCAGGTAAATGACTCTATGCCATGCATAGAGAGCAAAATCCGCCTGCAGATCCAGCCCGATATTATATCCGCCAACATTCAAGTGCACAACGTTTGTGCCCTGTCCTGGTCCATAGAGCAGCCTGATGACTCTTTGACACAGTCCAAGAGAACTTGCGGCCCATTGATGCAAGACCGGTATCCGGTGTGTCCAGCCATTGAAGCATTGCTTGAGGATATCCCACATGTGGACCTGTCGAATGTTGGATCTAAGCCAGAGCTCAAACAGGACTCTGAGCAGGTGCTCACAAAGATCATCACTCATCTTACAATGCTCTGGCATCAACGCCGAAGACTTGACAGTCTGCTCTCGGAGCAGACTGTCCGTGATCCCCAAAATCACCTTTAGTAGCACTTCCCAGGTTTCTTCTGAAAAGGTGTTTCCGAACTGCCGGCCGGCCATGGTCAAGACGGTAAGCACTTTTTTGCATAACTCAATATGTCGCTGTATCAGGACGCCCATGGGGACTTGAGATGCTGATGACACATGGGATGAATTGTATGAGGAGGATGTGGACTGATATGTATTCGGTAGCGGTGTCGTAGGATGGCGATGGTGGTGAAGTTGACTGACACCAGGAGAAGGCGGTGTCGTGGGTCGGACCTGGAACAGCAGCGAGTAGTGGTGGAACATTGTCTATTACAGGTGTGGCTCGAATGTTAGCATAACTAGTTGGCTGGAAAGGCGTGTACCGGACGCAACTCTTGTGGCTAGGAATCTATGGGAAAGGGAGGGACATGCCTGATAAAGAAGCTGCTCATCTGTAGTTCCTGCTGCTTGGCGAAAGGCTAATGGCCTCATTTGAGGCTCAAAGAGCCATTGAGAGTACAGCTGTGTGGTTTCCTGAGCAATCGACAGTTCCTCGAGCGGAAGCGCAAAGCCCTGGCCTAATACCTCCATGGCCCAGCGCATGTGAGCCATGGATGACAGCAGCGATAGATCCGAGGTGACGAGAAGAGTCGAGGTAACCTCGGTAATGAGCTTCATTTTGACAGGCAGCGGGAAACGTGCCAGGACATTGGAAACTGATAAGGCAAAAGATGTGTCTGTTAGTCCTACATTTCCTACATTCATGTTTCAAATAGATAATCGTCCACCAAACAGGCTTTTCCAGGCTCCAACGATCCGAAGAAAGCAAAAGGACAGCTTGGGGGAAAGAAACAAGGTCCGCGCTTGGCTGGGGGAGAGAGAGCGTGGAAACAGCGTACCTGGATCGTGTCTGAGTAGGCCCAGCTGGGCTATCCAGTCCAGAAACATTCTCCTGGCTCAAGTGCTGGATGGTCTAGGACGGATGCAGTGCCCCGCCGTCGTTGCTGCAACGGCGTGTGTGTAGGTGCGGAGGGACAAGGAGTGTATCTGCGGCGCAAGGTAGAAGCGAGGTTTTGTTGTGGCAGCAGCCGGCGGAGCTTCTTGTGGCAGTGGCGAAAAGGAATAGTCGTGGTGGCGGTGGTGGCGGTGGTGGTAGTAGTAGTAGTAGTAGTAGTAGTAGTAGAAGTAGTGGCGCTAGTGAAGAAAGAGCTTGTGCAGGGCAAGGATGTCGATTTGTGGCTGTTCCTGGATTCTGGAAGCTTAATAGGCGGGACACACGAGAAGAGCGATGGGTTGTCACGCGTGGTAGATGGATGGTGGATGGTGGATGGTAGGATGGTGATGGTGACGGGGTATATGGGCAAGGACAAGGATGGGGGAACGAGTGATGGAATGGAGAGATTAGATGGAGGGATGATGGAGAGTGCGTGTGTGTGTGTGTGTTCAGAAGAGAGAGAGAGAGAGAAGAGTGCGAGTGAGGACAGAGCAGAGAGAGAGGAGAGAACGTGTGTGTGTGTGTGTGTGTGTGTGTGCGTGTGCGTGTGTGTCCGTGTTTGTGTCCGTGTGTGTCCTACCTACTGCCTCTGCAAATGCATGCCAGACATGCCTTTCTCAAATCAATGGGCTTTGCCTGGCTTTCTTGCGCCGTGTGGCTTACTCCTCCTCCTCCTCTCTCTCTACCCATCCGCCGCCCATTGACCGTCCTTTCCTTTCTCTCTCTTTTCTCTCTTCTCTCCTCTCCTTCTCTTGCATCCCTTCCGTGCCGACCTGCTGCTCCATCCTGCTCCATCCCCCATCCTCCCTCTCCGCGCCACCAGCTCGACACAGCCCCGGCCACTATCTCTCTACTCACTCGCTTCCCCCGTCATTCCCACCGCACGCACCCACGAGACTCAGACTCACGTACACACACACACCCACACTCTCTCCACACTCGCCAGCACAAGCTCCTGCGACTGGTTTCCTAACCGAATCCACCCTCAATGGACTCCCCGCTGCGCGCTTACCTGCGTGATGCCGCTCGCAAGTTCGGCTACCTGCTCTCGGACCAGGCCCAGCGCGAGATCAACTCGGAGCTCTATGCCGCCCTCTGGGACAACAATGACGAGTTCCTTCACAACTACTTCCCTTACTTTGTCGAGGCCAGGCAAAACGGCGTCACCGTTCTGACCGACAATGGCGACGACGAGTACTCTCCCTCGGCCCGAGGACAGGCATGCGGACACACCTTCAAGATGGGCGAGGGCGTCTTCCGCTGCAGGTAACAAAGTCTCTTTTTGCTGATTTGTCTACATCTACACATCTGGTGTCCCGGCTCAAAATATTACCTTAGTTACGTTAATATACGCGTAATCTGGCCGTACACCACCACCATACACGCACTAACTCTCTATTGTTGTTGTTGTTGATGTTGTTGCCGTTGTTAATCAAATATATCTACATATCTGTATATCAAAGGACCTGTGCACTCGACGAGACCTGTGTCTTCTGTCTCCGATGCTTCCATGGAACAAACCACGAGGGCCATGACACCTCCTTCTCAGTAAACGCCAGCGGCGGTGGCTGCTGCGACTGCGGCGACTCGGAGGCGTGGAAGGTCGATCTCGATTGCATCTATCACTCTGCAAAAAACAATCCCCAAGGCGAGAATGATCCCAAGAACCTCGAGTATCCACCCGAGGTCGCCGCCTCAATTCGCAAGACCATCGCCACCGTCCTCGACTTCATCATTGACACCATGACTACCTCGCCCGAAAACATGAATGGCACTCGTGTGGGCAAGGAGCAGATCCAGCGCGACGCTGTCGACGCAGGAAACATTGCGGGCGAGACCACAGATCTGGAAGAAATGGACTTTGTGTGCATTCTCTGGAACGATGAGGACCACTCCTTCACAGACGTCATTAACCGCGTCGCGGAAACAACTGGCATGACCTCGACCTATGCAAGAAAGATTGCAGAGACTGTTGACACTCAGGTTAGAGAAGGTTTATTATTACTTCAATTGCAAGTCTGTCGAAAAATGCATGTCTCGCGTTCCAGCAACTACGTTATCTAACGTTCGCTATCCTTTTTTTTTTCCTTTTTTTTTTTTTTTTTTTTTTTTGACATTAGGGTCGGGCAATTGTAGAAGTATCAAGCGATATTCCGAGGCTCATGGAAATTGCCAGCAGCTTGGCCGATATCGGACTTGTTGTCAGTATTCGTTCAGCTAGAGAGACGTTCAAAGAACAGCTGTGCGATGTTTGCATTTCATTCTTGAAATCCCTTGCCTATGTAAAAGGAGGAGCCGTCTCTCAGAAACAATCCCTTACTATCCGCGAGATCATCTGTGAGGAACTGTGCAGCGAATGGCGTCGGAAACCCAATAAGAACAGTACGATGAACCAGCAAGACACAGTCGTTGAAATGGAGGACGACTTTATCGACATCGTAGGCGTCAACCCTGAGGACGAAGCCCGAACGGCCATGGCACACGAATTGGACATCGATGAGGATATGGACGTTTCTAGTTCACATCACGAAGATTCTGCAGACGGTGCGGCAGCAATCCGATCGCATACTGGATTCAATCGGGACGGCGACTCGGAGATGGCGTCAGCTGGACATGACGAGGACACACTGATGCTGGAGATGTCAAGCGCAGACAATGCTGATTTTCACTCTACCGACCCCTTTGCCAAGAGTGCCAGGGCCGGCCCGCCTCATCGCAAGCTGAGGATAGACTGGCTTCTGCTGCTTGATCTCAAGTTTTGGAAACTGCCTCGAGCGAGCCTGCGTGAGGTCTACATTGGCACATTGGTGTTGAGTCCAAAATACAAAAAGTTTATGGGTAAGGAACACAAGAGTTGAAAAATGCATGGCTTCGAGTGGTATCCCTTTCTTCATCTCAGCCGCGGAACCCATGCGTTGACACTCAACATTTGTTGGTTTTTTTTTTAAATACTTTATTGGAATTGGAATAGCGGTGCGATTTGCCTTCAACTATCTCAAGATCGCAAGAGCTTTCCTCGTCGTGGATAGGGAGCCAGAACTGAGTATCATTCTTTTCTCGGTTCAGCTGTTCACTGTTCCAACTATCGCAGAGATGCTGGCGCGCGAACACAACTTCGTCTACATCCTTTGTCAAATCCTCATCTCATTTTTCCAAGGACCCAACTACAACGGTGGGCCAATCAACTGCAACCTACCACCGTTTGAAAACCGCCGCTACTTCCACATCTTTCACGACTTCCGTTACATCTTGGCGAACGATGCTGTCAAGCAGATCGTTGCCAACCGCCCAGCATACCAGACCCAAATGATTGAGTGCCTCAACATGTTCCAGGGTATGCATCCCAACACACGCTACTCGATTGACCACATCGAATTCGAGGCCAATACCTGGGTGAACGCCTTCAATGTGACTCTACAGCTGTACAAGTGCTGCCGTCAGTTCTCGGACTGCTTCACCTCGAACAATGTCGTCTTGACACAGGTGCTTGCCCGGACAGTGAAAAAGATCTATGAGTGGTGTGACAAGCACGAGGAGGAGATGGCTGTGAACGATGATGCCCAGTCACTTCATCTACTACCACCCCAAACACAAGCACAGCCTACACAGGATCAGACCCTCATGGACACTGGAGGCATGCCTGGCGCCAATCCAGCAGTGACGACAACAACCACAATTCAGAGGCCGCCAGTCCCAAGCCCTGCCCGCCGGACTATGGTGCATACCATCACTATGCCCACGACTCCGACCACAACCTTTGAAGTGATTGAATACACTGTGTCTGCTCAGCCTGTTGCATTCCATCATCCCCTGCACTGGTTCTTGGCTGATTTGTTGGAGAGTGTAGACTTTTTGGACTCCAAGGAGTTGCAAAAGTTGGGGTTTGAGTCGTTCCGCAAGATGATGCTCCAGTTTGTCGGAGACGAACACGATTCCGAAGAGAGGCGGATGTTCAAATTGCGCGAGATTTTTGATTACCCTCTGCGAGGTAACAAAAAAAAACATGAAGAAACCGACGCCTTGTCTATGCGTTTTAACTTTTAGTAGTAGAGCTAACCTTTATCTTGTCGTATCTTTAGTGTGCGTCTTGATGGCTCAAATCAAGGCCAATGTGTGGGTAAGAAACGGATTTGTCATCCGCACACAGGCGCAGTACTATCGTGAAGTATCGCTTCGGGAGAACACATACGACTCGGACATATTCTTGTTGCAGGTTGCCCTTGTCCTCTTTGAGCCGGAACACTTCCTTGTCACCTTCCTAGACAGATTCGAGCTCTTGGATTGGTTCTCTGGACAGCGAGAGCACAACACGTACGATCTTCTCCAGATTGTATTTATGGCCGAGGAGCTTCTTACACTCCTCATCGTCTGCGTCTCGGACAGAGTGAACACTGCAGGATTCACAATCGAGCAGGAAATTAGGCGCGAGATTGTCCACGGCCTGTGCTTGAAGCCAATCGCGTATTCGGAGCTGACTAAGCGCATCCCCGAGCGTTTGACGGAGCACGCCAAGTTTGATGACATACTCAAGGAACTGGCTTCCTACCGTGCGCCGGACGGCATTACTGACCATGGATTGTACGAGCTCAAGGACCAGTTCTTTGACGAGGTTGATCCGTATTTTATCCACTTTTCAAGAAACAACAGCGAAGAGGCTGAAGAGATTCTCAAAAGCCGCATTGTCAAGAAGAGCGGCAATAAGATCAAGTCGCCTCAGATCCTGCCCAAGCTGTCCAAGATTGAGCGCGGTCCCTTCCAGACTCTGGGCAACATGATGCACACCAAGGTCATGACCCAGATCCTATTCTACACCTTCTGGAATGTCAAGGCGGAGCCCAAGATCAAGTCTGACACGATCATTGACCAGGCCGCGTATCTGATGCAGATCGCCATTCTGGACCCAAATAACGATGCTACCCGAAGCCATGCTCAGGACACTGACGTCGAGTCCTCTGGTCAGGGCATGGCAGGATTCATGCGTCATGCGACATTTGAAAAGTTCCCTGTCATTGTGAACGGAAACGAGAAGATCCGGTTGTCGTTGCTCTCCATCTTGATACAGCGAGCCGACGATCCTGCGTACAAGAGCATCCAGCCGAAGTTGAACTTTGTACTGAACAAGTTTCATGAAATCGGTTCTACCGAGGCAAAGACCATTGTCGGCCACTGGAAGGCATCCAAGGGTCCCTCTGAAAGCGAGGACGCCGGCACGAGCGAAATGGAGGAGGCAGAGCGCAAAAAGAAGGCAAACCAGGAGCGCCAGGCAAAGATCATGGCCCAATTTGCCCAGGCACAACAAAGTTTCATGTCTCTGAACGAGGATCTTTACGATTCTGACGAGGATGAGTACGCGAAATCCGTCATCGAGGACGAGGAAAACATTGAACTTGGGGCTCAGAAGATTGCAGAGACCATCTGGCATTATCCCACCGGCACCTGCATTGTCTGTCAGGAGGAGATGACACAGTCCAGCGAGTATGGAATGCTGGCTTATGTTCAGCCATCGCATGTTCTTCGACAGACACCGATGAAAGATCCCCAGTTTTTGTTAGAAGCTGTCGTCTCCCCACTGAGTCTTGACGTGTCTGCCACATCCGTCCGTCCATTCGGTATCGCCTCCAACTTTGAGAAACACACCACTAACTTTGAAAAGAAGGCAGATCCTGTCCCAGAATCTTCTGATTCGACCATGAAGCAAGAAAAGTCGACCGGACCAATGCCGCACCCATACAAACCCCAGCGAGTCGCCAGAGGATTCCCGGCGACCTCCCACAGACGTGGCCTTTACTCCTCGAGCTGTGGACATCTCATGCATATCAAATGTTTTGATACCTATGTTCGTTCGCTGCAACAGCGCCATGAGGCTCAGCATAACCGCAACCATCCAGAAGATCCTTCCCAACGCGAATACATGTGTCCACTCTGCAAGTCGCTTGGAAACCTGCTACTGCCTATTATCTGGAAAGGCAAGAAGCAGACCTATCCTGGCGTGCTGATCTCTGCGAACAGCAATTCGTCTCAGGACTGGCTTAAAACTGATGCAGTGACAACGCTAAGCCAGCTCACAAAGGACATAAAGGAGGCGTCATTGAAGATCGACCCTGATTCATATCGATATTCGCGACCTGGCGAGGGACTGGTGGTTATGGGCAAAGGAAGAAGGAATAGCCGCACTCAGAGCGTGATTGGGGTTGTTCAGAGCCTGATACGTACACCACACCTCAACGCGCCGTACATGAGAGGCGCCAACGGTACTCCAGGCTACCAAGACCTGCTATACCAAAATCAGCCAGGAGTCTACGGAAGCTCATCCTCAGCAGGACCGATTTCGCAGGCCCTGGAGCCGGGCGAATCGGATGCGATCAAGGCGATGTATAATCGCCTGGCGGAGGTTTTCCACATGAACCATAAGGATCTTTTGCGGCCGGACGAGTTTATGGCATATAGCCAGAGCCCGAACCAGATTGGGGAGATTGATGTTATGTGGGAGGCGTTCGCGTACACAATCTCTTGCGTCGAGATCACCCAGCGAGGTGTCAATGCAGCCAATGGCACATCGACGTTGATTGCAGGCATCCAGCAGCAGACACTTACGCTTCTCCGCATGTCGGCGGACACGATTTTGTCATATACCTCCATGATGGTCAACCGTCCTGAAAACCGACTGCGTCTGATGCAGACGAGTTGGGAGCGACTTGGAAAGATTCTGCAGGGACATCCAGGACTGGATCAAAAGGACTATGGCGGGCAACACACCGCCGCGAAACCACTGCTGTTGGATGATCCTTTTTTCATCCTGACCGAGCTGGCACTTCATCCTCTCCCAGGCAATGTCGAGCCCAGTCACCTTTTAGAAATCCTTCTGGTCGCAGAGATCGTCAAGACAGTTGCAGCATTTGCGACGACCGATATTGAGCGTCTGCTCGTAGCGGAACCTCGCATTTTAGCGTACACGGAACATACACTTGGACAGTTGAGCGCAGAGGAATCAGCTGCATGGAAGACTTTTATTATGTATGTCGTGGACAGCCTCCATCTTCCAGAGGCGCAGAAGAGCCAGCTGCTGGAAAAGATGCCCGATCGTCTGTTTGTCAAGCTGTTGAAGACATATGTGCTCCCGTTCCTGAGAAGGAGCGCGCTACTCTTTGATGCACGCTACGGGGTTCTCTTCCCAGAAACCCAACCGGCCATGTCGACAGCCGAGCCCTTGGATGATGAGTATGCAAGACTGGCTGCTCTGCTGCATCTCCCGGAGCTACTGCCTTTGTGCACAAAATGGATTGAAGACGACCTGTTAAAGTCCATGCTCCGGACGTGGTGCGAGGATGCGGTGGAATCGTCGTCGTCGCGGACCGACCAGTTGGAGTTGTCGAGGGCCGGTGGATCTTCGTCGTTTGCGCCCGCATTTGGACAAGGTTCATCCTCCAAATCTACAGCAGGAGGATCAACTGCAATAGCAACAACAACAGATAACCATGTCGTTCGCCTTCAGATTGGATTGAATCACCCTGCAATCTACGAGCTCGTTGGATTGCCTAGACGGCTTGATGCGCTATTCGAGCAAAGCATCAAGTACATTTGTCCCAAGTGCAACACTGTACCTCACGACCCAGCGCTCTGTCTTTGCTGTGGAACAATTGTGTGCAGCCAAAGCTTTTGCTGCCTGGAGGGTTTGGACAGCGAGGGTCGTGGCGAGTGCAACACTCATGCATTGACGTAAGTTATTTAGCCCTGTTGGTTGTTCATTGACTGTCTTTTTTTTTTATTTCATCCGCAAGTTCTTTAACCGTCTATTTCTCTAAATGTTAGCTGCACGGGACCTGTTGGGATCTATTTACTGATCAAGAAGTGTGTTATCCTTCTACTCCATGTCCGAAACGGTTGCTTCCATCCAGCACCGTTCTTGGATGAGCACGGAGAGGCTGACCTGGGTCTGAGACGTGGAAGACCTCAGTTTTTAAACCCTCTTCGGTACGACGATCTTCGGCGATTATGGCTTACGCATGGTATTCCAATTCATGTTGCCCGCAAGATTGAACAATCGTACGATATCGGTGGATGGCGCACCTTGTAGAGAAGATAGGGGAAATCGGGAAGCAAAAATAAAAATAAGATAAAATAAAATAAAATAAATGTATTCCTCCCCTCCACTGATGCTGCTATCTTTATTTAAAAGCTCCTACTTTTTTTCTCCTTTTATGCCCTCAAGAAACTCCATGATCGCATCAAAATATCCTGGCTTCAAGCATGTATCATTATGGGTGCCCTCCGGAAACTCGCGCCAGACGACCTCTCCAGTCGTGTCCAAGAGTCGGTGAAGTTCCTGCATATGAGCGGGAGGGATGAGTTCATCCTTACGACCCGATAGGAACAGGACAGGGAGTCGCGTAATCTGTTGGATCGACTGTTCCGAGTTCCAGATCTGATGACACAGAAAGGCGAGGCTCTTAATCATCGGTAATACATGTGGGATCACCTTTGGCTAAATAAGATAGTGGTGTAAAAGGCAAGGTGGTATTTGTATCAGCCAAAAAAATGAAAAGGTGGAGCACACATTTTTTTATTTTTTTTTTTGTTTACCAGACTCAGGAACGTGTTCTCGATAATGAGGCCCGAGAATTTGTCCTCGTTCCTGGCCACAATGTCAATCGAGACTGCGCCACCAATTGATTGTCCATACGCGATCAGCTTCGTGCCTCCCAGCTCTGGGTGCTTTTTGATAAAGTCCAATGCCGTCTAACAAATAGATTGTAAATCAGTATATTTCCTGTCTGCGGGGGCGCCTGCATAGGAGCTCTAATTGCACATACCTGAGCATCTATCCTCAGGCCCTTCTCGGATGGACTTCCCTCGCTCAATCCATACCTATGCAAGCACAAGTCGTATATCAAGACAGTCAAAAGACCATGTTCATAACAGAACTCCATTTCATAAACATTGAGACGATCTATGTCTTAGAGCCCCTCCTTACCCGCGATACGATAGCATAAAGACATTACATCCAAACTGTCTATAAAACACGTCCGCGATTGACAGTCGATGTCCCATATTTCCAGCATTAGCCTATGTTTACCAACAAAAGACGGCCAGGGCCATGTATGAAGATGTAAGTAAACATTGGGTTGCACAGTTCGCTCGTGGCATTTAAAAAAAAAAAGATATATAAATGTATTCATCCTTTCATTTCGTTCTTACATGAAAATAAAGAATAGTGGGCCGACTCCTGGCAACAAGAGCATTTGGGTGTTTGATCAGATATGCGCGAATCTTGACCTTATCCGGGGTCTCCAGCGTCAAGTCCTCATACGGCATATCATACTGCGATGGCTTCGCGACCTATTAAAAATAAAAATGCAACAAAAGCCCCCCCCCCCTCCTACTTTCAGATTTTGAAATGCGAGCGGGAAGGAAAAACTACTTAGCATCAGCTTGAACCTGGGGGGGTGTGGACATGTATTACCTGTGTTCTGGAGCCTTCGGGAAAGGTGGCAGGATAGATGATCTCGCATTGAAAGTGATAGAGCAATGCTCCTCCACTCAGAATCGCAACCGCCACAGCTGCGAGTGAGTACGATACGTACCAAGGAAGATAGGAGAACATTGTCTAATTATTCCTTTTTTTTTTTCTTTCTTTCTTTGTATTTCCCGGTATTTAGGCAAGGTATTTCAAAGACGGGGGAAAAATAAGAAATCAAGTTCGGGAAAAGTGAAATGGAAGGATGGGGGATCGGCGGTGATTGCAGGGTTTTACGATTGTGACAATGGAAGGAAAAAAAAAATAAAATAAAATAAAATAAACGGGAACAGGGCTTGTGCGAAACTTGTAGACTACAATAACCTTTTTGACAAATTGATTCCAGGAGGTCGATACTTCTTTTTCATGGGCCTGGGTTCTACTTCCACTTTTTTTTTGCTTGACGCCCGAAGCCCTTATATTACATGTTTGTTGTTTGTTGTTTTGTTGTTTGCTGCAATGGTTGGCATGTATGCATGCCATATGTATCATTTACGCTACATCATTATATTACAAAGTGATCTTATCTCCTCCGCTTACACTGCTACACTGCTACATTTTGCTTGCTACTCTATTGTCCGTAATTGACATAATCCGGGTTCTCACACGCCTCGTATTCATTGATCAGGTCCTGGACTACCTCTCTGGACTCGTCAAACTCTTCCAGTCCATCCTGGAACAGCGATCCCTGGCGATATGGCTCCAAAAACGCATTCCGCTTCCGCAGCTTATCGAACTGGTCACATGTTCTTTGGAAGAGCTGTGAGGAATTTCAACCATGCAAGAGAGCGTTGCATTTCAGAGAACAAGTCAGTATATATATGACAGCTCTAGGTAACATATATAGTCCATTAGAAAAGGAAAACTTACTGATGCAATGCTCGTATGGTTAGCCAGCATGAGACCGCTCACTCGATGCGGAGTCTGCACATATGGCGACTTTTTAGTCAACGCCACCTGGATACTCGCAGGACCCCAAGGAATAAACGACGCCAATCGCCTCTCCCTGATACGCAGTAGCGATTTGTGGACCTAGATAGATGAACGATATAATATCAGAATTCGTGTATAATACCGCCTCTGCCTCTCAAGGGTCCTTTTCAATAGATCCCAGCAATCATACATCAGTTGGATCAGCTTCTCCTTGGATGATGTTCAGAATGGACACATAGCAGCTCTTTTTCGAAGGCGTGGTCGAAACCATTCTGTTCTTGGGCTGCAAAAGACGTCGCATGACATCCAGCACCGTTGTTTTTCGTACAGATTTGGTGTGATCGACGCCGTCGCTTGTAAATGGTGTATAGGAGGTCTGAAGGAAATGGCACTTTGGTGTTGGGATCAAGGACGCAATCATGCCAACAAGATCGTTGTTCATATATCCTGGGTACCGCAGCGTCGTTGTGCTTGCCGACATAACCGTTGATACCTATAAATACCGATACAGAATGTCGCGAGGTGAATAAGTCTTGTACGTAATGGAGAAGTGTGCCCTGAGTAGCAGACGGGAGTACAGCCTTACTAGTTGGTTGGTTTGTGCGAACGTCGGGTTGGCAATGTGCAGTCTGTCGCAGGCGATTCTCGTCAACGCGGCATTATCCAACACGACGACACAATCCGCGTTCTGCGTCAGACGCTTCAAGCTCAGCATGCTGTTATAGGGCTGAACGACTACATCTGACATTTCTTCGTTGTTGGGAAAGACCGAATATGTCTGGATCAACTTCTTAGGGTATCGATCGTTCAATCTCTCCAGCAAGAACGAACCCAGTCCTGATCCCGTTCCACCCGCAATCGAGTGCAAAAGCATGAAGCCCTCGAGCGAATCGCTTCCGTCCGCCTCCCTGTCCAACTTTTCCATAATCTCTTCAGCTTCGCGCTCTCCAGCCCCATATCCCAAGGACCAGTTATTTCCTGCTCCTCCTCCATCCTTGGAAAGAAAGATATTTTCGGGATTGTAGAGGTTGGCGTAAGAAGATGTTGTGATCGTATTGATGACTCTAGGCTCGAGGTCTACGAGGATAGCGCGCGGGATATAGTGCTCGTCATCTGCCTGGTAGAAAAAGACGTCTTTTCTATCTCCTGTCTCTGTTGCAAAGTCTTCAAGAGTGCCGTCCCGACTGATGCCGTGCTCAGCACAGAGTTGGCCCCAGAACTCCTGTCCGACTATGGGTCCAAAAAAAAACACGAGAAAGAATGGAATGTTGGCAAGGTTAGGTGATCATGTCCTGGAATGCACCGACAATGAATATGCCACATCCATGAAGTGTGTTTATCGGGCGTACTCTGATTGCCGCATTGTCCTGCCTGGATGGTGATGATTTCGCGTGGCATGCTGTGTCCTGTTCCGCACTTGTGGCAATGCCTTTAGGATTCTGTTCGTGAGCTGTTGTTGCTGTCGATGTTTGCGAGCGATGGTGAGCCTCCTTTCAATTTCTTTGCCACTGAACGCGCTCTCTTCCAAAGCCACACTCCAATTTGGACGCGAGGTCGGTCCGTTGCGCAAAAAGCCGGCAGCACGTTAATATAATAAATGTCGAGGAGAACGAGCTCGGGGCGGCGTCCGGCGTGGATGTGTTGGTGCCCTGTTTTTCATATCTATCCCACATGCACGCCAAACCGTGGGCAAGTTGGACCGAGAATGTCAGCTAGCTAGCTAGTCGAAGGACTAGACTGGTCGAGCACTCAGGGCAGGGAGGGGGGCTCTGGTGCCGGGTCTTTGATTGAGGCTCTTGCTCAACCACACCGTTGTTAGTTTATTTCATACTTCCCAACATCCCATTCCGCCTTCCCCCACCATCCCTACTCCCTTTATCATCTCTCTCTGCTCCAACATCCCCCGCCCGGCGTTACAGCCCTCGCCTGTTGTTATATTTCCCCTCAGCCCTCCCGTTAGACTACTCCCGTCGCTCCCTAGCATCATGTCCGACACCATGCTCAGTGAGTAAACAAGAAGAGGCAGTGCAAGGACCCGGATGCACAGCTCCATTCCTCATCATCATTCGCCCTCCACTATCCCCTCTCTCTACCTTTGTCATCTCCTTGCAACCCATCCATCATCGCCCGTCCTCTTTCCGTAACTGCATTATGGCATTCAGACATACTAACAGTAACCGCAACTTGCCGAATGCTTTCTCCCTCGCCACCTCAGTGAACCCCTTCGCCGGCCAGAACATCGGCTACCTACGCCTGGCTGTTGTCGGCGACAGCGGAGTAGGAAAGACTTCCTTTGCCCGCCAGTTCACAGAGACTCTGCCCGAGGTTCTCTCCCACGACTGGGAGCCTCTGGATGAGTCTGACGAGGACTATAAGCGCACGGATGCACTCGTAGAAAAGTTCTCCAGCACAATGATGGAGATTCCCTGGGACAACATGGATGCCGACGACGAGGTGCCTGCGCGCAATCTTGTCTTTGTTGGTATGTTTGCCACCAAAAAAAAACCCCCCCCCTGCAACATGAATTCTGAGAGTTGAGTCGTTCCTGAATTATTTTTTTTTCTTCTAATTTGTTGGTTTCATTAGATACCCCTGGGTATGGAAGCGTCGTGGATGCGCGGTCCAACTTTGACCTCTTTATGAGCTATGTGGGCCAGACTTTTGAGGAGAAGAACAAGCGAATCTCACCCTTCACAGAGGTCTCCAACAACGAACTCATGCGATCTTTGGTCACAGGTAAGAGTAGCAAACCAATAGGCGAACCATGTCTGACTACACATTCACATTTTGCGGCTTCTCACTCTCCGCTTCGCCTTCTCTGCCTGTGGTAGGTGTGGGTGCGCACAAGTTCATCGATGTCTGCTTCTATCTCATCGTTCACCGCCTCAAGCCCATCGATGTCGAGTTCATGCGACTGATCTCTGAAAAGGCAAACGTCGTGCCCGTGATCTGCAAAGTGGACACTCAGTCAGAGCAGGAGGTCATTGATCTCAAGGTGCACGTTCTGAAGACGCTGAAAGAGCAGGGTGTGTCGATCTACACATTCAGAATTGATTACGATCGTCTTATCAATATGGCAGAGACAGGTCAATCTGGAGGCCCTCCTTTTGCGGTGTCGAATGTCACGCCGCAGTCTTCGGATGATTCGGACGACGGGGTCTCATTCACACCTGCGTCGAACGAGCTGCCGTTGCTTCGCAAGCTTGTCCTGGAGACGCAGATCACAAATATTCGTCAGTTCACAGTGAAGAAGTTTATTAACTGGCGAGGCAAGCACGTTGCACAGCAACAGCAAATCCAGCAGCAGCAAGTACAGCAACCGTACTATCAACAGCAGCAACAACAAGCAATGCAGCACCAGTACCAGCAGGTCGTCCGATAGACAACTGACGCGAGGATAGACTGGATAGAAATACCGCGCCTTTTCTTGTTTTGTTTTTTTTTTCGTTGCTGCGTCCTTTGCCTCAAATACATACCAAGTCTCTTTCTCCGTAATAAATAAGCACTATCTCAGGAAGGTGTTTGATCGTATATGCTATTTCCTCTTTTTATTTTGTGTGTGTGTGTGTGTTTTTTGAGGAGTAGCCTTTAAATCTGCATCCTTCCATTCTTCAAACCGTTCAACCTTCTACCACCACCACATCGTTTCCAACCACCACCAGTAGATCTCTCAGCAATCCAATGGCCGACAATCTGGTACTTCTCTTCCAGAACATCGGTCTCACCGAGCAGAAAGCCAAGGAGACAGCCAAGAACAAGAACTTGGCCCCCACCCTCGAGAAGGCTATTCACTCTGCTGGCTTCCAGGAAAAGGCTAGCGAGAAGAGCACAGGCGCGCTTGTCTACCACCTCGCATCCACCATTACCCCTGGAGCTACCCCCCACCTCGATTACATTGCCAAGGCCATTCGCGATTCGTATGTGTCCTGTTTTAACTTCCTCTCTAATCCTTGCTTGCCTATAGCCCGTGTTTCTGATCAGTTGTCAAGAGCTAAAACTAATCAATCTCTACTGTTGTGCATCGGAACTCTTTCATGACATTCTAGAAAACTTGCTACCTCAGATCAGGTGTCCGGTAGGTGAAAACGTGCTCCCGCTTGTCTATCCGCGTGGTTTCGCTGTGCTGATCAACACGTAATACTCCGTACGATGTATTGACACATCCTTGCTTTTTTTTTTTTTTTGGCGTTCGTAGCGGCTATCAAGTTTGTGAATGACAAGAAGGAAATCAACGAGGCCGCATTCAACGAGGAGTGCGGTGTCGGTGTTGTTGTGACCAAGGAGGACGTCAACACGGCTGTTGATGCCTACACTGAAACTGTCAAGGACAGGCTGATCAAGGACCGCTACAAGTTCTTTGGCATGTTCTTTGCAGGAGCCAAGAATGTTCCCAGCTTGAGGTGGGCTAATGGTGGAGACGTTAAGGAGGCTGTCGATGCAAAGATGCTCGAGATTCTCGGACCCAAGGATGAGCGCGATGCTCCTGTCAAGAAGGTAGGATGCGGCAATGCATATGATTCCGGCTGCAGGGAAGGAGATACACTCGAGATAGGGAAATCTAGAGCAGCATGGCAGTGAGCCCATGTGGAACTCGGATTTTTTCGCCCACGAGGACAACTTTTTGTTTGTGTGGCACGCATGCGAGACGAATCAGGAAATAGATATGCTTGGACGCACTCTGACCCACGCCTATCTATTCTGTTGGCCTTATCTTCCTCCTATCTCTCAGCAGAAAAAGGAGACCAAGCCCGAGGTCAAGGAGGAAAAGAAGGTCGAGGAGACTGCCTCAGTCCTCACGGTCCCAGATATGTTCTTTGAGGGAGAGCTTGCCAAGCTGCACAAGCCTGGCGGAAATCCCCAGATCAAGCCCGAGCTGATGGAGGCCCACCTTAAGGCCACGGGTGGCAAGTACGTCACTCGTTTCCCCCCAGAGCCCAACGGCTTTTTGCACATTGGACACGCCAAGGCCATTAACATCAACTTTGGGCTGGCCAAAGCTCACAACGGCGTTTGCAACCTTCGCTATGACGACACCAACCCCGAGGCTGAAGAGGAACGGTACTTTGAATCGATCTTGGAGATTGTCAAGTGGCTCGGATTCACCCCAAGTGAGATCACCTACTCTTCCACCCACTTCCATCGTCTGTATGAGCTTGCCATTGAGCTGATTAAGAAGGACAAGGCATATATCTGCCACGTAAGTAGATACAAATGTCTCGTGTGTATGGTCAATAACACAACGTATGCAAGTAGCTGACCAATTTCACCGCCATCAACGAATAGTGCACAGGCGAGCAGATTCAGATGCATCGTGGAGGCCCTGAGCGTGGACCCCGTACAGCCTGCGCCCATCGCGACAGGCCCGTCAAGGAGTCGTTGGAGCTGTTTGAAAAGATGAAGAACGGCGGATTCGAGGAAGGTGAGGCCATTCTGCGCATGAAGATGGACTTGGAGAACGGAAACCCCCAGTTCTGGGACTTGGTCGCGTACAGAGTTCTGAAGACTCCCCACCACAGAACCGGCGATGAATGGATCATCTATCCCACATACGACTACACCCACTGTCTCGTCGATTCATTTGAGAACATTACTCACTCTCTCTGCACCGTGGAGTTCCAGCAGTCTCGTGCCTCGTATTACTGGCTCTGCGATGCGCTGGAGGTGTACAAGCCTGTGCAGTGGGAGTATGGTCGTCTGAACATTACCAACACGATTTTGTCCAAGCGCAAGATTGCAGAGTTGGTCAAGAAGGACTATGTCTTTGACTGGGACGACCCCAGACTGTTCACGCTCCCTGCCATCCGTCGTCGTGGAGTCCCACCTGAGGCTATCAACAATTTTGTGCATACGCTCGGAGTCACCAAGTCTGACACTGTGATCGAGGTCACGAAGTTGGACGCGTTTATTCGCGACTACTTGAACGAGACCGCGCCTCGCTTGATGGGTGTCTTTAACCCTATCAAGGTCGTTATTGAGAACTTGCCCGAGAGCCATGAGGAGATGTTGACAGTCCAGAACAAGCCCAGGGACCCCTCGATGGGCGAGCACACCATTCCATTCACCAGGGAGGTCTGGATCGACGGCTCTGATTTCAGAGAGGTCGATGACAAGGACTTTTTCCGGTTGGCCCCAGGCAAGACTGTTGGATTGCTCAATGTCCCATGCCCAATCACATGCACCAAGGTCGTTAAAGACGACTCTGGAAAGGTTGTCCAGCTTCTGGCGCGGTACGAAGATGCTCCAGGCTTCAAGCGTCCAAAGACGTATATCCAGTGGGTGGCAGAGAGCCCTAAGCATGGATCGCCTGTGCGCTTGGACGAGGTCCGTCTGTTTGACCGCTTGTTCAACCACGCTAACCCTCAGGACAAGCGCGACGTTCCTGGCGGATACCTGAGCGATGTCAACCCATACAGTTTGAGTGTCGAGAACGGAGCATTGGTGGAAGTTGGACTGTGGAACATTATGGACCAGTGGGCAAAGACCAGCGAGAGCAAGACAGATTTCGAAGCGATGCGGTTCCAGTTGACGCGTATCGGATACTTTTGCGTGGACAAGGAGTCTGATCTTGGCGACTTTAAGGCCAAGTCCAGTGTCTCGCTCAAGGATACGTCCAAGAAGATTATCCTTAACAGGACTGTCAGCCTGCAGGTCAGCAGTACGCTCAAGAAGTAGGATTAGAAGTAGACAAAGAATGAGGAAAGTCGAAAGATACACAGTATAAACATAAACATTGTAGTCTTTTCTTCCGATCGGCAATTCTGCCCTTTTGGATGTGTGGCGGTGCTCACGGTGAAGTGCGTGTCGGAAAAATGTGTCACCAGATCAATTGACAAACGACTACAGCCCAACAGGGGTCCCTCAAAAAAGGTAAATCACAAGTCTTGGCACAAAAACTGAGCTATCTCGTTTTGGTTTGTTTATCAAGGCCAAGACTAAAGAGCAGTATAAATACTCCTCCAGAGGCATCCACTGGTGCGTCTCTCATCCTCAACCTCGAACATTAGCTACCCAGTATCCGACAGGCAGACAGACAAACTGAGAGACAATGAGCGCATCACAATCCACCAAGGAGCAGCAGCAGACGATCAAGGCAACGTTAAAAGCCATCGAACAAGACTACAAGTCAAAAGTGCGCGAGGCCGAAAAGAAATGCAATGCGTTGCGCAAAGAAGCCGATAAAGTAGCGGATCGTGAACGGGCAGAAACCAAGGCCAAGAAGGACAAAGCGGACAAGGAGGCCAAGGAAGAGTACCAACTAGTCAAGCATGAGGCTGGAGATATCCATGTCCAACTCGTCATGGACCTCGTCAAGAACGTCATCCTCGACATCAAGTCCAGGAACCTCGAACAACTCTATGCAAAAGGAGGTTTCATTGGTCGTAGCAATTCCACCTGTTCGGCTGCATCGACGAGTAGTTCGTCCTCCTCATCCTTGGCCAAGGAAGATGCTGAGATCAAGGAATGGGTTGAGTATGCGGCAGAGCGGATGGAAATTCACATGTCCAAGAGTCAAGCGCGACAACGGCTTTTGGAGGAGATTGCGTCCGGAGCGTTGATAAGACAGCATCAGGCGGAACAGGAGGCCATGCGAAGGACAGAAGATCTCCAACGTCAATTGCAGCAACTGCAGTTGCAACAACAACAGCAGCAGCAGCAGCAAGGAGGAATGACCTTCCCACAAGGGCAGGATGCTCCCCCGCCAGCATATATGAACACGATGGGTACCACAGGTATCAACGCCCAGGACTACAGCGTTTATGACAAGAAAAATTGAAAAAGCGAACACTGTACAATAAAAAGCACTATGGCAGACATCTGAATGAGACATCCAAATGTCGATATTTGCGGCATGATGGTGCGCAACGACGAGAAGACTTGTTTTTTCAGACGATTATGCGACAGAACCAGTGGGTGATGATAAGCAAGAGAGAGTGTGAGAGAGTTAAAGAGATAATCAATTATGCCACATGTACACAGCCCACTTCATTGACAACGTGCATCATGACTCCAATATCTGCTTGTGTCCACCATCAATGCCATTCATATTTTTCGGCTGTTATTATTCGCCGTGCGCCGCAATGTCTTGGTGCACGCAAAAAAAATCAAGCATATAAAGTCTTAGATGTTGTAATGCCTTCGTCTTGGAGGTGGTTTTTTTTTTTTTTTTTTTTTTGGTCTCGTTCTTTGCCGTTTGCTCCTGTGCCTTTCTCTATTTTCGCTTTTTGGTCACACACACATTGAGAAGAATGTTCTCAATCTCTTACACATGATAAAGAAAAAAACATAGCGTTGATTATAATGTATCTGCCGAACATATAAGTTTTTTTTTTTTTTTGGACCTGAGAAGATCGCGACTTTTTTTCTTTTTCTTTTTCCAAAAGCTGTGCTCATTGTTTCTCCTATCCCATCACCCCCCTCCCCACCCGTCCTCATTCACTACCGCGCTACCAAGTTTGATTCTTTCCATCCTTCCTCTTTGTTTCCCCTGCTTCAATTCAAACCATCATCCCGCGCTGATACATCCGCTCACCCCCCTAGACAAATCGCAAATGCCGTGTAGGTCTGGCCACGCATGAGCAATGGAAAGAAAAGTAACAATAGGCGCATATCCAAAGAAAGGTAGACAGAAAGAGGAGCGTCAAACTTATCTAGCGCGAAAGATGAACGGATAAGGAATCATGGACAGGGGGGGGGGGGTGTGTGTGTGGATCATCAGACAGCAAAAAAGTAAATAAGAACACCAAGTAAAGGCTAAAACTATGAGCAATAGTAAACACCCCTGCTCGTGATGTTCGTTCGAACCTTTGCGGCGCAATGTTCGGTAGATCATCCCGACGACAAGATGTGCGGGACGCATACTCTCTGAAATATCGTTGGATTATCGAAAATTCACGACGACTCTATTTTGTCATATGTCAAGAAACTCCCTCGTATCCCCCACCCCCCAGTTAAGCTTCTTTGGTGTGGAGCTGAGTGTAGACCTTGGCTGTAGTCTAACAAAGCGTTCAATGAAGGGTGTTGCGATAAGGCGTTCAAAGAAAAAATAGAAAGACAGCCTAGAAAAAGTAAGAGAGAAGCGCTCTCAACCTTTTTTGCGGGTCCACTGAAGATGCAACCTTGTGTCCTGAGGAGCACGTTTTTGATGTGTTATTGGTGTTGCATGCTGTTGTAGCACGCGATTCTATTTTGTTTCGTTGTTGGTCTTGCTGGCATTTCGACTTTATTTGTTGTCCCTTTGTCCTTTCTCTTCGTTCTCTTTGGTGCATCATGACGCGTATGCTGGTGGATCTGTTTGGGTTCTTCACCCCCGTTTTCCCCTCCCCCTTCCTCTGCTACTACCTGGCCTTGCATCTCACTCGTGCTCTCTATATGTGTATATGTACATGCAGATATATCTTTTCCTCTTTGTCTTTTTCAACTCCTCCTTACTCTTGCAAGTGGGCATGAGAAAGAATCGTGGATTTTCGCATAGCACTCTGCGACAAGAGATGAAGTCCCGGCGGAGGAGTTTTTTTTTTATTTTTATTGAGGGCTAGAAGGCAGTAGTGCCATGATGACTTCTTATCTTTCTCTGTTCCTTATGCTATCTTCGAGCAAAGAGAGAAGGCAAGGGATACGAAGATAGCTGCAAGATAAACATCAGCAACAAGAGGAAGAAGGAAAGAAAACACGACCATGCGATGTTGCTGTTTTCATGGTGATGAAGCTGTTCATGACTGAATAGAGACGAGATTGAAATGAAATGAACGAATGAATTGAACCCTAATTAAATACGCCTGCGCTCGAAAAAAGAATTGAATGGCGGACTGAATTACTCGACGGGGAGAAGAAGAACCAAAAAAAAAAAAGAGGGGAGACCCTTGCTTGCTGGCTCGCGTTTTTTGTCCTGTTTTTTTTCCTTGCGTGCATGGATACGATGTGATGAGATACGAGTGATGGAAAGAAGGCACTGGAGGCTACATAAACATGAACATGTACAGAACAAAAGAATGATGCTCTGCCTGCTTTGCACGCACTCCACCGCGAATCTGTCAGCAAATATAACGATTCATTCATTCGTCCATTTCATATCTTAAATCCCCTTTCTTTGTCCCGCCTTCCTTCTCTTACCCACCCTTTTTTTTTCTCTCTCTCTTTTTTTTTTCTTGTTCTCACTTCTCTCTTCCTTCTTCCACCTCTTCTTGCACCTCACCCTCACTCTTCTTCTCTCGGTGCACTCGTCGCTCATTCTCTTTCCTGCATTCGCTCCTCCCATTCCTCCCTCATTGCTTTCTTGCATCACCGAACTCGGACTATTCCTTGACCCTTGACCCAGCCTGACAATTCTATCACCCCAAAAATCACTTCGTCTCTTTCCTCCGTCTCTTTGCTCCTCGCTTTACTCCCCTCCCCTCATTCTCGTCGATGACCTCCTTGCCCAAAGCGGGCATGGCCGCCATGTCCTTCTCCCACACCCACACAGGACAACGTGCCTCCTACTACCACTCCAATACCCAACGCCCACAGCCCCCGCCCCCGTCCTCCCCAGAGGGACAGGCGCCTACGCACCAACAATCGTATCAGTACCAACCGCGCCACTCCAATGATCAGCACTACCCTCAATCCCATCATCGCTATGAGAACCACCAGCACCCACCCCGATTCCAGTACTCACCCCCTCCACTGCCTTACGAGGATCAGTCTTACGGACACGATCGGCTTCCGTACGTCAGTAGTGGCGGATCGGCGTCCTCTCCCCACTCCTCGTTCACGTCTTCCCCCTCTTCCTCGACCTCACACTACTCCTCCCCCTCGCCCAAAACACAGCCAATGTCCATGTCCACAGTTCCAATTGATCGGCCTGTGAAGAAACTTCGAACCGATTTGATTGAGTCAGCAACCAATCCTGCTACCACCTCCGACATATCCATGCACGATCCGACAGACGAAGCGACCCCGATGGCCGCGCACGTACTCCCCTCTCCCTCTCGCTCGCCCTCACCGTCCGACATAAACATGTCTCCCAAATCGCGATCCAGATCCAGGTCCATGTCCTCTGTGCCCTCCGCCCACTCTTCTCAGTCCACAAACACTTCAATGGGTCCTCCGTCCGAGCAACTCCCGTTCACCTGTGCCATTGGCGACTGCAAAAAGTCGTACTCCACACACCAGGGTCTTCGCAGACACATTCGTGACCACAAAGACACGGATCAGGGCGAGCGTTATCCGTGCACTTTGCCCGGCTGTCGCGTCAGTCTGCGGACCAAACAGAGCCAGGCTGCCCACGTACGTCTGTGTAAACAAAAAGTGGCGGGAACACTTCACAGGTGCCCCGAACCAGACTGCGACGCTGCCTACGGTTCGACCGAGAACTTGTCAAGGCACCGGCTCAAACACCAACGGGGCTTGGTCGGTGTCAAGTACCCGTGCGACTGGCCAGAGTGTGGCAAGATCCTTGCCACGCCCAAGAGTCTCAAAGATCACTTGCAAATTCATTCCGAAAGGGACGCGGGTATCAAGCTGAACTGCCCTATCCCTGGTTGCGGCAAGGTCTTTGGCACGAACCGTTGTCTGCGAGCACACGAACTGCGGTGTAAGCAGGTCAAGTCTGGTGAGCGTCTGTCCTGTCCAATTGAGGGCTGCAAAGCCACGTTCGGAAGCACGGATTATGTGCGGCGCCATGTTCTGGACCACGAGAAGGGGCTCATTGGAATGGAATTTCGTTGTGATTTCGCTGATTGTAAGGCCGTCCTGGCCAACCCCCTGACACTCCAACGACACAAGCAGTTGCATGAAGAGCAGTCGCTTGGGTTCGAGTGGATGTGTCTGGTCGAGGACTGTGGGAAGGTGTATTCGGGTAGCAAGCAGCTCACAGATCACCAGACAAGGATCCATAAGGATCTAGGCGCAGACTATCGCTTTTCGTGTCCTTACAAGCAATGTCGTCAACAATTCGAGTGCCAGCGCACTGCCTACAAGCATGATTGTCTCTATCAAAAGGTAATTAGTCCCTAAAAATGCTTTGTTGTTGTTTTTTTT
>MU616998.1:5561-27690 GCA_025201705.1 Dissophora ornata
AAAAAAAAAAAAAAAAAGGGTAGTGTAGTACATCTGGTGGTAGAACATGGAACACATATCAAATCATGTCGTGTGAAGTCTGTTCTAAAAAAAAGTTGTCGATCGGCCTTCAATGAGCAACCAAGCTAAGCATCCATGGTCCATCGGCACTCCTCCTCCTCCTTTTTCGAATTGTCGCTTGGACACCCCATTGTCCGACCAATGCCCATGTCCATGTCGCCATTTGAACCTGTGTTCCTTCCACGCACTCCTATGCTCCTATACCTTTTATCACACTGCGGTGCAGTCATTGGCTGAAGAAGGTCATCAACACTAATATGCAATATGCATGTCAAACACTACTAAAAGGTGTATAATTTTAATGTACAGGGTGGGTTCTATGCTTTCTGTTTGTCCACCTTCCTGTCTGAGCTGCAACTGAACCGGACACGGAAGGGCAGGAAGTTGTGTTGTCGAACAGGGCATTGAGACGCGAAAAGAACGAGCGAAGCAAAGAAACCATTTCTCTCTCCATCTCTCTTTTTTTTTTTTTTTTTTTTTTACAACTTGGCGGCAGGAGTAGCTCCATTCGCAATAAAACTGACACCCTTTGTGATGTTACCCTTGAGCTCACCGATCGCAATCTTGACCAAGCCTTCTTCTTCTGCCGAGAGATCAGGCAGACGCAAGACATTGGCCACGCCATTCGGTCCCAGCTCCACATCCTGCGAAAAGTACTCCAGTCCTGTTGAGTGCAAGTTCCACTCTGCTCCAGGGTTACCAACCAAGTGCACATATGTCGACTCGACAATGCCGCGCTTACCCCTAACCGAGGCCTCGAGCAGCGAGTTTGTGAAGCGAGCGCCTGCATATGCCATCGAGAGCGTGGCGGATCCAGCACCGTCCTTGGCCTTCACGACCTCGTCTCCTCCAAACTGAATGCGATGCGTCAGAGTCTTGATCTCCTCAGACGTAAACGAGACCTGCTTGATCTGTGACAGAATCGGGACGATGGTCGCACCACTGTGCCCGCCCACGACCGTGATCCGGTTCGTGTGGGGCTCGAACTGGGGCTTGACCTCATGAACGAATCTTGAGGAGCGGACGACATCCAGTGTGGTCACACCAAAGACTCTGTTTAATTACGTTGAAAAATAATGCGATGAGTAAAGTACTGTGCATGTGAGGGCTCATTACGACTCGACCCAAGTCGAATCGTACGCGTACGACAACCGTATCAAGGTTCGTCGACAAGAATGCGCCAAAACGTTGTCATCTCTTTCTGTCTGCTCCAAGTCTTTTCCGTTGCTGCATGAACAGAACAAGTGACGTTACCTGCGAGGATCAAATACGTTGGCTTTCTTGAGCACTTCGCACACAATAGGCACCGTGGAGTTGACAGGGTTTGAGATGACGAGAATAAACGCCTTGGGGCAGTTCTCTGCGCATGCCTGAGCAAGATCACGAACAATGCTCGCGTTGACCTAAATAAGCGCCGTTTGTCATGAACAGGGAAACAAAAAATGAAAGATAGCATGCCTCTTTAGTTTGGATGGACAGGACGAGACATGGCGCTGTCCTATGGCTCCGTCGTTTTCCGTTTCGTGTCTTGTGTCTTTACCTTGAACAGATCATCACGAGTCATGCCTGGGCGACGGGGGACACCTGCAGGGATGACGACAGTGTGGGCGCCCTTGAGAGCCTCAACCAACGATTCCTTGCCTACGTGGCCGGTCACTTTGGAGGCAGTGTTGATGTGGGAAAGATCAGCAGCGACACCGGGAGCATTGACGATATCGTACAAAGCCAGGTGAGAGATGAGGTCCGACTGTTTCAAGAGCAACGACAAGGGCTGGCCGATACCGCCAGCAGCACCGCAGACAACGACTAGTTGGAGACATACAAGGAAGGAGGAGGTGTGAGTACGCAATCCGATGCTCGACCACAGTGCAGACGACATATTGATGACACGCCGCCGGAAGAGAGCTCCGAGAGGTGTTCAATCTGTCCGCTGTTCTTTTTACCTTTGACCATTTTAGTAGGCTCTGTTATGTGAAAGAGAGGGGAGAAGGGGGAGCGTGAGGAAAGAGTGTGGGAGAGAGGGAGAAGGAGCAAAAGGAAAGGATAAAGAGAAACAAGAGGCGTGACAGGCGAACAAAACAAGAGACGCAATTACAAAAAAAAGTAAACGTGGGTTTTTATACTGGACTCTTCATTCGATGGGACGGACCTCTCGCGCCTCGTTTTCTATTTGTTTTTCTTTTTACCCTTATCAGCTGCGTCGAAAAAGTGGAGAGCCACGCAAAAAAAAAGAAAAAAGGGTAATGCTCCGTCCCGGCTGCAAATCCCACTTTTTTTTTATCACCAGCCAGCACGGCACTTGTTACATTACAGAATCGTATTCAATCAACGCCTACCAAGGCAAGGAATTGGGTTTTCTACTTAAAGTCATCACCTTGGCCTTGTTTTCTTTATGACCCTCTAATGCGTGCAACTTTGCGCGGTTCACAAGCATGCATGTTGTTTGTTGTCTTTGTTGTGGCTTCCTGTATCTTGTGTCCGTGTCCTCTCGATTCTCATATGAAAATCTCGCTCAGGAACCGAGTGCCTGACTTCCCTTGACCTCGCTGGGAGAGACTTGGCGAAGACGCACGCATGGGAGAACTGTCTCCCTTATCTCTTCCGCCCTTCCCTCTTCCCAGGGGTTGCCTTCCTTTCCCCCTCATACCCTAGAGCACAATGCGGCCGACGCACTCCAATCCAGCCGACACGCTCTAATCCAGCTTTCCCATCCAACGTTACTGCGTACCTCTTTCTCGCGTGTGCCGGTTCTCCACCATCTCTACTTGGAACTGAGTCTCAAACTACAATGCGTGTCTCCGGCGTCGATAGTGCTCATCACCATTTTGACTCTCTTCCCCACATGTTGTATGGTACAGTTACTGCAGGCCTAATTGCCTCGCTAAAATATTTCAACCCTCCTCCCTCGGTCACATATCGACGATAGGCCCGGCTGATCGATTGTCCGCCACCGAACCCAAAAGCTGTAGTGCAGTACTATACGTGCAAAACGGCAAAATGCCCGAACGCGTTATCTGATCGTGCATGTCGATCACTAAGAACCAAGCAGACAAATGCACAAGGGGCTATGTGTGTATTTATTGGGATATGTGGTGGAGTAGTGTACATTCAAGATTATTGGTATGCGCCTGTCTTTCTTTTCTTTCTGTTTTGCGTCTGCTCGTGGTTTAGATATGATTGGTTTCATTCTTTCATGTTTTGGGATTTTTTTGACTTTGCCATGTTTTCCTTTTCTTTTTTTTTTTTTTTACAAGAAGTAGTCTGGGGGCCCTTCTCTCTGAGGCGTTGTTCGGGAATTCATCGAGTTGCGTTCCGAATCTCTAAAAATCGTATAGCTCTTGTTCAAATTGGAGTCGATCTCTAGGATAGCCGCCACATTCCCGCATCTAAGAAAGGGCGAAAGAAAGAAAGGAAAAACCACGCAATGAATAACGCGTCAGAGGAGAGTCACATGGAGGACGTGTCAGAAGATCCAGTTCACTTTCCTACCTGTAGCAGTAGTTAGGCGCCGACCAAACTGTAACAACGGTATCGTCAAACATCAACTTGTAACCCTCCATGACCAGTTGATGCGCACGAGCGATGAGTTCCAGTCCGTTGGTGTGTAAGAACTATAGGCAATGGATACCATAGATATTAAACAGTAAAGTGTGAGAAAACGTAGAGCAGCTCGGGGCAGCAAGCTTTACAAAAGAAAAATGCGACAGTTATTCCTTACGGGCTTGGCAACGCTCTCACCAAACAAAAATCCTGCGCCACGAGGACTCAAGCCCCATCCTGTGCAAGAGTCAGGATCAGGGTCCGACCATAGCAAGTCGCACATGGCTCCATTATGCGGGACTTCCTGCATCCTGTCAATGGTCCGAATTTGGTCAATGGTGTTGATAGATGGTGAAAGACCTCCATGTACGCAGAAGATGCGGTCGTCGATGATGGCTGAAAGACTCAGATAATCAAAGATCTCGCAGCAGTATCTCCAGACGTTTGCGGAGCCAAACTTTTGAAAGCACTCGTCGTAAAATCCATAGACTTTTGTGATCTGTCGCGACTCGTGGTTGCCACGAATAAGGGTAATCCGATCAGGGTATCTGACCTGTGATTGCCATGAGGTAGCACAGCGGAAAGAGACGGGACAGTGTTAAGCGATAGAGCATGCATCCAAACGATATCTCCCTTTCAATCCTGATCACATTGACAAGAAGATCCCTCCTGCGGCTGATGTAAGCGTACCTTAAGAGCCAACAATAGCAAGAAAGTCTCTACACTATGGTGTCCTCTATCCACAAAGTCACCTAAAGGTTAATTTAAGAGACGGAAAGGGGGGGAAGGATGATGTCAGAAGAGTCTCCGCAGTTTCGCGCCGATGCCAAGGAGCGCGGAATGTCAGATCCAGTCACCCCTTACCCATGAAAAGGTAGTTGGTTTTTGGACATTCGCCACCAACTTCAAAGAGCTGTTTAAGGTCATGGAACTGGCCGTGGATGTCACCGCACACCTGTTTCGTCGATGACGGTTCAAATGAGGTTTAACGGTTAAACGGTTAAACAAGATAGACATAAAAGGTAGATTGCGGTAGCATTCCTTGCACTACCAACTAATCCTCGCATGTTGCTACGTTGGCACATGGACAAGGAAAAAATAAAAGATTGCTCTGCGCCAGCTACATCTCATCTTTAACGTGCCGTGCAGCTCAAGTATCGAGGAGGACACACATACAGTTACGGGGGCATCTACACGCTGGACATTGCTCTCCTCAACTAGGATCTCTCTAGCTTTTAGGCACAACTCCTTGACCTCGGCTTCTGTGATGATTTTGCATTGAAGCAATGTCTGGATCTGGCGATCAAGATCAGATCCCATAAAGAAAAAAAAGTGAAATAAGAAGGGGTGGACAGAAAAGATATGGGACACGCTAGAAACAATGCCCGGGCAACAGACAAAGAACAAATGTAAACAAGAATGGATAGGTATCGATTGAATGCGGAAAAGAATGGATTGGATGCAAGACGGTGATGTGCCTGAGGCGAATTCGTTTGCCGCCAAACGCTTCGCAGCCAAACTTTCGAAATAATAAAGTCACGTGGATTCTGCAGCCACACTACGTCACAGGACTCGACAGGGTATCGAGGATTAACCAAACTCTCCTCCTTTGAATACCGTAGCGCGTACCTGGGGCTCGCCCCACGCGTTGAAGCGATACGTGGTCGCGAATCCGGTCCTATGGCTCTGAGAGCCTATAAGTCTGCTGCCGATGCTTTTAATATTTCGACCACAAAGACATCGTTTGGAAAGTCTAACCGTTGGATTTGCAATGTAGTAGGACCGTAAACTTCGTGTGTCCGGAAACACACGATTCGGGGGGTGGACGTGAGAGTTTCGTCACTTCGGTGACGCAATTTTCGCGCCCATTGTCCTCGGTCGATATCTCGCTGGGCCGCTGAAAAAACTGTGTTCAGACATGGAGCGCAGTGTCTTGTCTAGGCGAAGGGTGAAATCCGTCAAGAGATTTTTGGTGTCAAGAGATTGTCAAGTATTCAAGCATATAATATTCGAGAGGTGCACACGTGGCGTGGCGATCAGACGAAAGGAACGAGATGTGGATGGGGATGGAAAATGAACTCACAGTACTTTTTGAGTTTATGACGGTGCGACAATTTTGAGCAAAAACTATCTGCCCTTGCACATCTGAGCACAATTCATATGCTATTCTCGGAAAGCAATATAGAGAGATCTTACATGCGCCAGACTTGGCTCCCGACTTCGCCTCAACCATTATGCGTTGATGTCGTCAGTGCTTGGAGTTACCCGGAGAGGTGCAACTGAGAGCAAGGTAGATCAAGATCAAGGGGATGATAATTCCCATTGAAGGAAGGTGTCTAGGAATCGAGCTTCGTACAACGCACAAGTGTTCGAGCGCTATGAGAGCTCAAGTCGTTACAATTACCCCAGGATGACGACTCGTAGCGAACAGCGCAGCTGATCTAGGTACTTGTCTTGAATCATGGGTGAACTCCCCAATCCGAGCGAGTCGGCCCAGCCTCACCGTTTCGGGTATATAAACTCTTCGTATGCCCAGTTTCTTCATTCATTCCCTTACTCTTCCACCCCACTCCAACTCCACCCTCTTTTCCTGCATTCCCCTTCATTGCGCTCTGCCCTACTTACCTCCTGTTAGGGCCACAGCACAGACCAAAGTCATCCACACCAACATTGATAGACTCCTTACCGTCGATCCATCCCTCCCCCCCCACTGCCGGAATCCAAAAAGCAAAATGATCACCTCCACCTCCTACACGAATTCCACGCCAGTCGGCCTCCCACTTTCCGGATATTGGGGCACCCCTACTGCATCAGGTATGCCCGCTTTTTTATTGCTTCAATTGCGTACGTCGGAGTCGCCCCTCACAAAAATCGCAATTATTGATCGTCGATCTAATACATTTTGTTCTTGCGTTTTTTTGTCTTACTCCTCTCTTCGCGGTCTTGCTCAATAGTTGGTAAGAAACACAAAGCAAAAACTGTCACATTTTTCATTTCTCTGTGGTCGCACGAAAGCCAGGGGAGGGTGGAATATTCACAAACGTTGCCACACGCGACTCTTTGGTCATGACCTGGTCATGGCGGAAAGGACACCCTGTTTTTTCTTGACTCAGTATGGCTCGAGATCGAAACGGGGATGACTAGGGCATTTGACCGAGTAACTCTCTGACGAGAAACTGTATCCTTTCGGCATGACCAAAAACTTGGGGGTGTGTGTGTGTGTGTGGCAAAATCACAGCAGGATGAGCTATTTGCAATTCAACACGAGCAACAACAATAAGAACCCCTTGGACTTGAGAAGAGGGAGAGCATGACACTGAAAAACGTTATTATGTTGCTGCGCAGACCCTCAACAGTCTGTCGCAGTTATTTTATTTCTTTTTTTGCATGTGTGCTCTCTCTCCTCCTGGTTGTGCATGGCAATTTCGGAGGGAGCATTAGTAAAAATATGTACTAAAAGGCTAAAGCAATGGAGTGTATACCTGGATGAATATAACCCGCGCATGTGGCAAGGTTGTGTCATGCAGCATTAAACAAGCAGGCAATAAATCCATGGATCCAAAAGGAAAAATGTATTAGGCGGAAAAAAAAATCGCAGCATGGACTAAATGGGCTGCGGACCTCATGGATGATATATTAGTAAGGCGACCAGATCACGGATCGTGGGGTCATGGTGTACATGGATCATGGATGGGGGTTGTCTTGGTGTCATAGATCACGCCCAAACATCAATACTCACAAAAACGAGACCCTGTGTTCTAACCTGTCATTCTGCTCCCCCTTTTTGTTTGTTTACTTAGACTGGTGCGAGAGTAACTATGAAAAGTCATATTACATCGCCGAGTACTTCAACTCGCTGTCATCCTTCTCCATGATCCTTGTGGGTCTCGCAGGGATGTATCTGCACTCGTCCTTCGAGAAGCGTTTTCTTCTCACCTTTGGATCCATCGTCATCGTCGGTATTGGCTCTATTGCTTTCCATGGAACCCTACTCTTCCCTCTCCAGATGCTGGACGAGGTCCCCATGGTCTACTGTGTTCTCACCCTTGTCTACTGTTGTGTCGAGAACAAGCCCTACCGTCGTTACGGAGCCTGGTTCCCAGTTGGCATCGCCCTCTACGGCCTCTTGACCACCCTAATCATGCTCTATGCAGGGCCAGAGAACCATCTACTTGAATTCGTTGTCTTCCAGTCCTCGTTTGCGTTTGTGGTCCTGGTGGTTATGTCGCACATCATTAAAATCTATGCCCGCATCCAAGACGAGTCTATCAAGAAGCTATGGCTGCTAGCTGGCATTATCGGCACGGTCGCGTATGGATATTGGAACGTTGACTTCAGGATGTGTGGCGCCATGGAGAATCTGCCCTTCGGTCTTGCGAACCCACAGTTCCATGCATGGTGGCATGTTGGTGCCTCCGCGAGCTCATACTTGGTATGTTTACTGATCTGCTATGACAGGGCAGAGAACCTGGATCGTAAGCCCAAAATCGAGTGGATGGGTGGTGTGTTACCGTATGTCGTTGTCGAAAAGCCCCTGAACAGCAAGGATAAATCCAGCTAGAGTTTTCGCCTGGTAGAATCTTTCACCTGTAACATATCTGTAACTTGTAGAATAGAATGTAGGTTTGGAACATGTTCCCACATCATTGGTTTACACTTCCATATTTGATGCTGTGAGCGTGCTTTTGTTGTGCTCCATGAATAAAAAGTAACATCCTATAGAATACGGAGGAGTCCTTAAAACATGATTTATAGAGAGGTTTCAATCTCATCGCGCCCGTAGCAACTGGGGTCGGGACTACGGCGGCACAGGAAGCGATTCAGTTGTTCATGAAGCAGGAGGACTCACCCATATCCAGTCAGCATTGGTCGGCCCAAGGTCCATATCGCTCATGAGAT
Organism: Dissophora ornata; assembly: GCA_025201705.1. Lineage (NCBI taxonomy): Eukaryota > Fungi > Mortierellomycota > Mortierellomycetes > Mortierellales > Mortierellaceae > Dissophora > Dissophora ornata. The sequence goes on from MU616998.1 coordinate 14,061, forward strand.
AGTCATCACAATTCGAACGATCGTCCTGGAAGGAAACAAAAGGGCAACCCTATCAACCCCAACCTACTGCTGAGTGAGCTCGCAAAGAAGCACGACATCGCTTTCCATATCTCCATAAGCGCACACTCCTTCGATACTTTCAGAAGCTGAAGTTCCACTACGGCAAGGGCGCTCGTCAGAATATCATCCACGACTCCCAGAATGTCATCAACTATTGGAACCTGTATGTCGAACGTCGACTATCCAACTTGAACGCCAACGGTTTACCCATCGTCCCGGAAGCATTTTTGGATAAGTTCTACCGCGCCCTCGACCACCACTCGCTCCGGACATGGGTCCCACAAGGCGGACAGTAGCATATGACGAAGGCGTTTGATGGACGAATGTGGACATATTTGGAAAATGCAACGAGATAAAACACTGATTTGCCTCTAGGCCTCCTCCACGCCGCAGGACACGAAGCAGTGCTGCAACTCGTTGCAAATAATATTGTGTTTCGATGCCACTTTGATGGACGAATCTGGACATCTAAAAGCTTGACGCGTCTTTGTTGAAGAAATATGTAGCATTAAAAGGTGCTCGTCAGGTCTTTCTCAGCAACATGTCGCCTTCTCCATTCACACTGCAGACTCTCTCCAACCCAACCCAACCCGACTGCAGTCTCCACAGCACCTTCTTTCAGGCGCTGAATACCCATTCTCCGCAGGTGCCTGCTGTCCTTCCTTACTAGGGTAGGAGTTCATTGTTTTTATTTACCCGATGTAACTTCCTATACTTGTCGAACACAAACCTAATTAGGCGCCTTGAATATATTTTCTAGCCTTGGTTGCCGTTCTATCGAAATGGGCATATCAGATCTGCCTAAGACTATCAAAGAGACGATAGGCACCCTTGCCAACGACCTCAAGACAAAGAGGTTTGTCCATGTCGATCTCCTGAGCGTATACTTTGGGCTCATTCAAGTACGTTGTTGCAATGTTACTTCAAAGAATGCTGCAAAGGAGGCTAGGGCTGCCGCTGCTGCTACCGCACCATCTCCAAGCTCTACCCGTTCCAATTGCAGGAGGACTGGATCGGGCAAATCAAAGAAAAGACACGCTCCCATGCATCCAGAGTTGGCTCCTCTCTCAAGAGCCATGAACCTACTCCAGGCTTGACGACATTGAGCGTGTTATGAAGAGAAGCGCGCCTCAGATGGAACTTACTTGGATGGCGCTGGTCAGATTACCACCCAGTGTCCTCCTGCGATAAATCAATGGGTATGATACACCAGAGATTATGCACGCGTTTGCTGACTTTGTATTCCGACTTTTAGGCAACAGCACTGGGCCTTACAGTTGTCTTAGTGGACGAGTACCTGACAAGCACTAAGTGTCCGTCATGCATAGCCCGAAGCCATGACTCTAGACTTGCGAAGCCGACCCGCCGCAGCTGTGTCTGAACCGAAAAGGGCTGCCAGCGGTGGGTGCACAGGGACAGCGTTAGGAGGCACAATATAGCGCTCATCGGCCACGCTTGGCTCCAACAGATAGCACGCTTTGCCGCTCAACTCCAGGCCAATAGACAAATTGAACCTCCATAACATTATTTGTGTTTAGAGGCGATATTATTATACAAAAATTACATCTGCTATTGATGAAGAGTCGCAGCGGTAACGGTTGTGGTTAATGTTGTAATGACCGTGGACTCCTGGACAACAGCATTGGTTGAAGGTGAAGCCGAAGCTGCGCTGGGCGATTGAGAGGCAGTGGAAGCGACCACAACCGAAGATGAAGTCGCAGTGGTGACAGTCTCTGTTCCAGAAGCGCTGCTGCGTTGATAGCTCATTTCACGGCTACTGTTGGAACGACCACTCGACTTGCTGCCGTTACTCTTATGGTGGCGCTCATGTCGTTCGTGCCTCTCATGTCTTTCATGATGAAGATGTGTCGAGGGTTTTAGAGTGGTCGCTGAAACTGTTGATGTGGCCGCAGCATCGGCGTCGGTTTGATCCCGCTCGATCTCCTTGTCTAGTTCCTCCAACTGCCCCAAAACAAGTCCTACAAGATGATCTTGCCGTTCCACATCCCAGCTGGCCCTCTCAAGCTCAAATCGACTCTTTCGACGCGCTTCCATAAGCCGATCTTCCTCTGCTCTTAGCCTCTTGGATTCCTCGCGATATCTCTGTACTTCCAGCTCTATTTCAGGTGCCCAGGAGAGTTTCGTGACATCGACCACCGAGTTCATGATTTGTTGCTGTTGTTGTTGCTGTACTTGCTGCGGCGTCAACTGTGCGGGTCCTTGAGGTGGCCCGCCGCCAGCAGCGGTGGGACCGTTCTGATTATTGTACATAGATGATGATGAGGAAGGTGGAGGTCCTGATGACGGTTTGTATGGACTTCCATTGTAGTTATGGCTTGTATTGCTGCTCGACGACAAATTAGATGCAGAATGGGACGTCGGAAGAGCGGAGGAAGAGGACGGAGGTGGTGGTCCTGAATGCCTGCCTGGATATGGTCCTGGAATGCCACCACTTCTGCCCGTTGCAGGATCCCGATCTCTATCTCTTTCACGCTCTCGTTCGCGGTCCCTTTCACGTTCCCTGTCGCGCTCTCGATCGCGCTCTCTCTCTCGGTCCCGCTCCCTGTCTCTATCTCTTCCTCGATAATCCAAGTCATATTCCGGAATCTGTCCAGGCTCTGGTACCGGAGAAAAATTTGAACCTTTTGGTGCAGTCGACACAGAGGGGCGGTCTGCAGCTGCTGGTGGCGGTGGCCCTGTCCTGCGCGCAACCTCCACAGAAGGTGATGCGGCTCTGGGAGTTGGGGGGGCTGGTCGAATAGAGGCTGCAGAAGCTGGAGGAGGAGGTAACTGGTGTGGTACAGGTCTCCTCGCAGGTGGAGGAGGTGGGTGAGCGTGCGGAAGACGAAGCTGATTGTGTGGCGAGGGTGACTGATAAGAGGACGATGATGACGATCCGTAATGAGAAGGAAGCCGACTGGGTGGGACTCCATGTCCAGAGTGTCCAGGAGAGCCTCCACTGACATGTCTGGATCTGGGTGGAGGTGGTGATGGCCTGTATGGATGATAGGGCTCGGCACCTCTAGGATAATAGTCCCGTTCGCTTCGGTAGTATGGATGATGGTCTCTGGAGGAGTAGTAGGATGATGGAATGTGAGGCGGGGATCGGTGAGAGCTGCTGCCGCGGTAGTGGGGGTCGCGATGGTAGTCTGCGGACATGCCGTATGCAGCATCGCCCATGGGCGACCGTGATCGGTTTCTGCCAGTGCCACCACTCATGCTTCCAGCACTGGGAGGACCTCCGGCCGGGCCGCTGTAACGCTCTGTGGACGATCCACGGTGGTGCTCCCCTGATGAGCGCGAGTATGAGCCGTGTCGATCCATGGCGTTCGTCGGTGCTGCTCGGTAGAGGTGGGTTTCTGTTTGTCCAGTCGTAGTCGTGTGGAGAGGTGGGATGCAGAATCAATCCACACATTACTTCTGCGCGCACAAAGCCAAAAAAAATACAACGGACCTCGTGGCTGAGTCAGCACGTGACGAATATCCTCGAGGTGTTCAATTTGTGCTTCTGACCCGAGAAAATCTCGTGCGCGAACAGCCTGGGAAGGAGAAGCTTTGATCCTCTGTCTGGCGAGTCCGTTGAGAAATCAAGGCGTAGGATAATGCTGGGAAATGACCACTGCATGGGCCTCTTTACTGCTAGTGATTACGGACCGTTACTGCTTTAAATGGAACTCAGAGGATGAGTAGAAAAGCGGAAAGAACTAACATCCGTCTATCTCTTCATTCCTTCATTCCTTGCCCTGCTCCAACGTGCGCCAGTCTCTTCAAACATATCGCCCATCAACCCATCCTTCCGCCAATACGCAAGGTACTGATCCAATTGTGCGTCGAGGACGCCCTTCCTGCTATTGTATTGGGTAACTGACCAGGAATGGTACATGTAGAAGGTTTGACGAGAGAAAGGGAAAAAAAAAAAAAAAGGTTCGCCTTGTTGACCTTTTCAACGGCCCTCTGATTGTATCGCTGCATGCACCTGCTTGTTCTCACTGCATGTCTGTTTTAGCAGCTTGTCTATTTTTCAATCGCGTGGAGTGGACGGCACTATTTATCGTTTCCCGCAGATGTATTCTCCGCCAGCCGTGCATCGATCCAACCGTTGCTCCCGTCTCTCTTTTACCCACTCTTTTTTGGGCAACCAATCTATCCCCCAGGCACTCACGCACCCTCACCGCCAGCTATTTCAGACGGGTCCTCCCATTCCTCTGTTATCTCACCTTGCGACCCACCTTGCATCCTTACCCAGCCCGTGCTGATTCGGCTGTCCCAGGGCCACTACATTTTATTTCTGAGCACTATTTTTTTTCCCCTTCTCTTTCTTGAATCCCGCTTCCACCGCACCCTTTTTCTCACATCTCGCCAACAGCCGTCATCTCCCAACCGTTGTCATCTCGCCTTTGTCCTTAACCTCCCCGTCTTTTTTTTTTCTTGTTTATTACATATTTTCTCTTTACTTTCAATTGACGGGACTCTCTCGCGGTCAAAATGGCTACCGAAACCGTGGACCCAGCCCTCCTTCCTTTATCCGTCCCTTCGTCCGTTCCTTCGTCCGTCCCTTCGTCCACTCTCTCCAAGGCTGTAACATCATCGTCTACTTGTAAGTCTACGTCGAGGTCTACATCCTAATATCTTCAATTGCTCTTGGTTCCCCTTGTCTCGCATCGCTATCAATGAAAAGTTGGCAGGATGGGGGTGCCAGAAAAGAAAAAACAGTGCTGTGGGATGTAGTGCATACTGCCCTTGCAAGGTTTATATGTTCCACCAGTTGTGTTCGCATGTGACCTAGATCCGGTGCGCTGGATTGGTATTAGCTGGATTGCTTCCTCGACAGAAAACATACATTCCCCACTGATGCTGCATGGTGTGCTGATGGGATGTAACGGCAAGGTGTTTATTTCTGAAGTGGGATGTTGTCTCCTGAAGGCAGCAGCAAGGCAAACACATTTATTTCATTTTCGTCCTAGTCAGATTCTATGGTCATGGGTGACCCAGTCCAACGAACATAAACGAGTGAGAGGGAAAATGGAAAAAAAGGCGGATCGGTCTCGCCGTCGTCATCATCATCATCATCATTATCATTATTATTATCATCATCATCATCATCATCATTCCCTTACTCCTTCTCTGCCTTCCCTCCCCTTGCTTTTTCGCTCGTTTGTTTTTCCTGACTTCGTTGTCTGTGGGTCTTCTATACCAATCATTTGCTCTCTATCCCCCGTTCCTGAAGCACCGACACGACACGACGCGTGCGTGAATGTGTGCGTGTGCGTGAAACACCAGCCAGCACTCTTATTTCTGTTAAGCTTGTCTGCTTACTGTTATTCGCCCATTCCTTATTTTCCATATCTCGCACCTCCCTTCTTGGTCTCTTTGATCCATTTCACTCCCTCTCCTTCCCCTTGCAGGCAGGCAGGCATATTTCCGTGCCAACTTGCTTTTTAAAAAAGAGGTAGAGCCATGCTGCCATAATAAGTCTCAGACAGGGGTCGAGCTGCACCCTCTTCAAGTATCATCACCCCCACAAACAAACAAACAAAAAAAAAAAAAAAAGGTCAAGCGTGAGCAGAGGAAAAATACAAGCAAAGCAAAACCAATCCAACCCAAACAAGAACACAGCCTGTTTCATGATCACGCTGGTTATTTTTTATTCAGCGCCCACGGCCTCTGGTTCATCGGCTGGTGGCCACTACGGATTTGATCGTAGAAAAGCATTGGAAGAGAGCGAGATGCAACACAAAAAGGGACACTGGGTTGAGACTGGGAAACAGGGGACTCAACGATAGAAGGAGCGTGCTAGCTCGAAGAACGAGGGACGAGGGGGAGAAGCCAAAGGGGTTTTGAGTGCAGACAGGGCAATATTGTCTGTTAACAATATCAGTTAGCTTGTTCGAGGACTATGTGGGCATGAGTGAAGGTACTGAGAAACTGACGAACCTGCATCTGCCTCTGCCTCTTCTTTTCTTACTTGAAAATAGTCCCCAGAACCACTACTGCAGCTGAAGAGGAGGATCACGTTGCCTCATTCAAAAGAATGCTCGACGATATTCTCGACAATGCCTCGTCCGACTCGCTCTCCCATGGTCTCGAGTCTAGCCTCCACAGTAGGGTTGGCGGTGGGTCCTCTGGCTCGTCTTCAGCCTTCCTCGCTGCCACTTCGGCAGCAGCCAACAGGGCCCGGTTGAACAACAACACGACATTGGGCTTCCTCCTGCCTCAGCCAAAGGGTCATTTTTCCAAACTCAAGAGTACCAGTCGATCAGAGCATGCGCCCGACACTGCTGTTGATCAGGAGTTGCTGCACAAGTTGGAGGAACAAAATGGCCTGTTGCCACCACAGGTAAATATAGCTTCATGGACCATGAACACATGGCCACTGTTGCATTGTCCAACTTGTGCAATGAGCGAGCATTTGCGATATTTTTAATTGCCCTTCTAACTCGATACACGCACACATACGCTCTCTCTTGCTCCACTCGGTCTACAGGATTCGACTTCGTTCTTGTTGGCTCGCCTAGAACGACAGAATGGGTTGTTGGACACAGACCCAAAGTCGATTTGTATCGAGTCCAATGTCCTCAAGGGCAATCTTACCACGCTGCACAAGCTCATAGCCGATTCTACAACACTCAACAGCCCAAATTCGGAGACTGTCGATCCCATGTCTTCGATGTCCTCTGTGCTGGAGCCACAGGCCGGAGACGAGGAGATCGATTGGGAGTTCTGGGGAATGCTTGTTCAGGACTACAATGCAGTTGCTAGCAAGCTGCCACATCTGCTCTCTGCGAGAGTGCGTCAGGGATTGCCCTCGAAGCTGCGTGGTTTGATCTGGCAGTCAATGTCCCAGGCCTCGTCGACGTACCTCGAGACCATGTATACCCAGCTTCTGAAGGAGCATTCACCGTACGAGCGAATTATTCAGCGCGATCTCGCAAGGACGTTCCCCAAGATCGACATGTTTAAGGAGGAGGGAGGTAAAGGGCAGGGGATGCTCGGTAATATCCTCAAGGCCTACTCACTCTACGACCCTCATGTGGGATACTGTCAAGGTCTTGGATTCTTGGTCGGACCACTGCTCATGAACGTAGGTGTATATTATATGATGGTTGTTTTTCACCAGAATGATTTAGCGGAACCTGGAAGATGGCCGCAAAGCCTAATTTTCCCGTTTATTTTCCCCTCCAGATGGACGAAAAGGAAGCTTTCTGCGTGTTTGTGCGGCTAATGGAGACATACGACATGCGCACCATGTTCACGTTGAACATGGAGGGTCTTCAGTTGCGACTTTACCAGTTCTCGGCGCTGCTGTCTGAGCACCTGCCTATGCTCCATGCCCATCTCTCCTTCCACTCGATCCACGCTGCCATGTACGCATCCCAGTGGTTCCTATCCCTGTTTGCATACACATACCCATTGCCGCTAGTCCTTCGCATCTATGATGTGGTATTTTCAGAGGGCGCGCCTGAGACCATCATGCGCGTTGCAGTAGCGTTCTTGAAGAAGAACGAAGAAAAGTTGATGCAGCTCCAAGAATTCGAGGATTTGTTGGAGGTGTTGTCGACAAAACTGTACGATGTCTATGATGATAATGCAGGAAGTGTCATCAAGGACGCTATGGCTCTCTCATCTGAGATCTCTACGGACAAGCTCGATGCGTTGGCAATGGCCTACTTGGCAGAGTTGGAGGATCAGCAGAAGCGGGCGGGCGAGGTCACGAGCAAGCGTTTCGGAGATCGGTTCGGAGTCTCTTCAAAGACTAGTAAGCCAGAGGAGACCAAAGCAGCTATCCCAAAGCAAATATCGTCACCGAAGCTGAAGCGTGGCAGCAGTCGCCTGTCGATCGCGGCGTCGTTTGGATCGTCGGCTAATCTGGGATTGAACGATGATGATGAGCCATCAAGCGCAAGGTCTACGGGCACTGAGGCTATGCTCTTGGAGCAGATCCAGGACTTGGCCAAGGCTTTGTCAACTCTCCAGAGGGATCATGTCGAAGTTACTGACGCTGTTGTCAGTGCCAAGATGGAGAAGGTGCATGATTTGGAAGAGATCGAGAGCCTTCGTAGGAAGATCACCGAGATGGAGCGTCAACAGAAACGGGCCTCAACGATGAGTGCCATTTCCCCTTCGTTGATGAGCCAGAGCGACACAGCGTCATCCATGATGACATCCTCCCCTCGCACTACCATCCACGAAGACGGCAAGATGAGCTCCAGCTGGTCTACTCACTCTCGAGAGGACGAGTCAGAGGGCCATGAGACTAAGGCTTCCTCAATTTCCTCCTTGAACTCTGGTCAAGATGAGCTCACTCAGCGCCTGACTGCGACAGAACGGGAGCTTTCTCATGTTACCGCTGAGCTTGTGCACGCCAAGGTCTCTGTGATGGAGGCAATGAACGAGGTTGAGGCACAGCGACAGAAGACACAGACGATCGAGAAGATCCTCATGGACTCGAAGGAAGCCGTCGTGTTGCTCCAGGACCAGCAAGTCCTCCTCCAGAATACCAAGATGGAGATGGCCATGGAGATGGATGGCTTGCGCCACGAGCGCGACACGTTCGAGCGAGACCTGAACGTGATGCGCCAGCAGTTTGACGAGACGAAGCGGCTGTGGCTGGAGGGCCAGGTTGAGCGCCACACCCTTCAGGAGAAGGTAAAGGAGCTGGAGATGAACGCCGCATTTGCAGCCTCGAACTCTAGCCTTGGTCGTGGCCGAAGCTTCCGCAAGTCCTTGGGCGAGACCGTGATGATAAACATGATGAATTCAAGGAGCGGCTCACCTTCGCCAAGGGCATCCGCTCAACTGTCCTTCGTCTCTGACAACAGTAACCTCCCACCCCTGCCCATGTCGCCAACGACTGACGGCAGCAGTCGTCGAGGATCGGATGATTCCCAGGATACTGCACGGAATACGCTTGTCCGTCGCGAGAGTTCTGATACCTTGAACTCGACCCAGTCCGGACGCGAGTCCACATCCTCTGTCCGACCTGCTGCTATGGTCAGGAAGGGATGGCCAAGTGAGAAGGCAGCCAATGCAGGCGTTGTGCCCACGACACCGACCAACAGCACATTCGGAACTCGCAAGTTCATGGTGGCGCCAGAGGGCAGTGAGACGAAGTTGAAGAGGAGTCAGTCGACACGGAATAGCATGTTCGGCGGCTTTGGTTTCCGTCGCTCAGCCAGCGAGGCATCCTAAAACGAGTGTCTATATTTTTCTTTTCTCGTAAGCAGCATTCGTTTCACTCCCTCTCTCGCTTTGTCATATATCCCCCACCCCATTCCTTGCTTCCTCCGTCGCCATCGATCTAGCTTATACATATGTGTCGTTGTTTTTGCCTATCTATTATTATTGTCAGTTTATTTGTTTTACATACATGTCTCCTCTCTGATTTACACGTAATAAAAATAATTACATGAACAAGGGAATTCCTATTGCGCATCTCGTTCCGTCGATTCCGACTACTGTTTTTATTTCTTTGAAAAGAAAATAAAAAAAAGAAGTGCGCATGCTTGCGCACTATTTTGTCAATGTAAGATTTGTGGAGGGAGGGGACTTTTTCAATTAAAGAAAAAAAATAAAAAAATAAAAGAACTTTTGAGAGAAAAGCAATGTTGTTGTCGTTGGTTGCTGCTGATATTTTTGTAGAAACATCGCTGCTGCATTTCGTTTTTTGGTCATTTCAAGTTTGCGTAAAAGTGCTGATAATAATAATTGCCCTGTCTCCCCTCCTTCCCCCCGCTGTGCTTTTTTTTGGTGTTTAAAGAGTTGCCTCCTCACGTTGTCGTCGCTCCTGCTGAAGACAATCCTGAATTGGGTCAAACCGATACTTTGTTGGCGTAACCGGCGTCGACTGCGGCGAAGGCGGTGTCATCGTCGTCGATGCCATCAAATTCCTGTTCAAGCTGCTCGCTGCTCGACTGCTACTACCGGCACTCGACATCGAATGCGCATGATGTGAATGCGGGTACGAATACGCATGTGGGTGCATATCTGCAGAAGACGACGAGGAGCTGGACGACGGCGAAGTCATATGCTTGTTGCTACTACTACGGTGTCCATGTCCATGACTATGACCATGACTGCCACTACTACTGCCACTACCACCGGGATGCGCTTGGGCTGCCGCATAGTAGTAGGCTGCCGCATGGCTTGCTGCCTGCTTCTGCTGCTGCTGGTACTGTTGCTGGTACTGTTGCTGCTGTCGGTAATAGAACAGTTGTTGGTCTCGACCGCTGCTGCTGGATGACGTAGGCGTCACATCCTCCATGCGTTCGACCACCTCAGTCATAGGTGATGTCGGGGATGCAGGAACAGATGTAGATGCAGATGCAGACCAAGTACGGTGGTGGTGGTGATCAGAGCCACTGCTGGGTGCTGCATGTCTTGATGAGGATTGACTCCCATGATGCTGGTGCTGGTGCTGGTGCTGGGGTTGAGGGTGTTCGCGTGGGAGTGATGTGAGGGAACCGTGGCGAGAAGACGGCGAGGGGTGTCGCTGATGTTGTCTCGAAGACGGGCGGTCGACTTGGTCGTCCTGATCCATCTCCTCAGTATCCTGCTGCTGATCGTGAGCAGCGGAAGGAGAGTGTTGCTCCTGAGATATAGACTGCTGATGATCGGTTAATGCTGCTACTGTGGGTGCATCTAACTCGACATCTTCCCCGTCCTCATCATCTTGTTGATCCTGCTTCTTAGATGACGACGGTGTCGCTGAAGTGGCTCCGCGACGTGATTTGGGCGAGATGTGAGTTCGGTAGTGCTGCATCATGTTGTCCTGTCTCGAGAACTTGCTGGGACATCCAGGCATCAGGCACGAAAAGTTACGCTCTCCTGTGTGGATACGATTATGACGAGCGAGGTGTCCGCTGTGAGCAAGAAAAGATAACACCGTTTTCGTTAGTAATTAGTAACAGAGTCAAGGCAACAACAACCGCACAATTATGTTATTTTTTGGTGAGCAAAAAAAAAATGTGTACCTTGTGGTGAAGCGCTTGTTGCACCCTGGATATGTGCATGAGTACTTGCGTTTCGAGAAAGTTGGCCCCGATAACACCCCCTCGGGCAACATGCCCGAGTGTCCCATCAATCCACGATAGGCCGCCTCATGTTCATCCGAGACCGATGTCGCGTCCTCCGAAAACGCCCTCATAAAGAATGGCAATGGTGAAGCGCCTGTAGCCGATTGTGTAGCGTAGGGTGATGATGCAGATGGTGAGGGCGGGTATCCATGGCCATTGTGACCATGATGGCTATTGTGCCCACTACCGCCATGACCATGGCCATGGCCATGATGACCATTTGAGCTGTACGGGTATAACTGCGCACCACTGCTCAAACTCCGACTCCTCTGCGAGTTCGCTGCAGCTTCTGAGGCTCTGGAATCGAACCCTGACCGGAATGGCGTTGCGGCGTTCGTGAGTGACGTCGATCGGCCTTGTTCACAACTCTCTGACCGATTTCTTGACGATGAAGGAGAGTAGTATGGATCACGATCGTCGCTGAAATAGTCGCGACGATCCCTGAAATGTGGAGAACGGGGCGAGCGCAGGGGAGGGAGGCCATGTTCTTGTGATGGTGGTGGCGGCGCGATGTGATGATGATGTTGATGATGATGATGCTGATGCTGCTGATGCTGCTGCGGGTGATGATGCTCATGATGCTCATGATACGATGATGATGCTGGCGGTGGCGGCGGTCGGACACTGTATTCACCTCTTTCATCCTTGATCGAGCCCTTTTCCTGATCATGAGTATTATCGTTCAAAATGTTGACCTTGTTCCCTGACGAGTTGGTGATTGACATTCCAGCCAGCCGCTTCGATTGCTGGTATACGGCAGAGTCTGTCATCGATTCGAATTCAGGTTCGGAGTACGATGGTGGCAAAGGCGTCGATGGAGCGTTCTTCCCGCTATAGAAATCCTTTCTCAGAAAGGACGGGTGTTGGTGTGTCGGTGACGCCGGATATGGATGCGAATGTGGCTGTGGGTGTGACTCTGTCCGTGAGGGAGGCGGCGCGGCGCGAGATGCTGTGTATGCGGATGATGTATGGGGAGAGAGGGCCTCGTGGTGGTCTGAAGGATCCGACGAATTATAAAGGGTCTCGTTGTGGCGGCGATGGTGGCGGTGAGGGTGGTGGTGCTCGTGCAGCTGCGATGGATAACTTGAGGCGGTGGTGGACATGGCTCAAAAAGAGGGTATATCTCGTCGGGTATTTATACAATTACGTTTCTTGTGAGGGCCGATGGGATGCTCACCGCTCATTCACTGCTTGGATACGTGGGGATGAGTGCTAATGAAAATAAGGGACTATAGTATCACAGAAGCAAGAAAAAAAAAGGATCGAGGGCCAAGGTTCAAGTCCAGGTTCAGATCCAGGTAGGCACAATCGATAGCAGGGAGGGTGTGAGTGTGTATGACACAGTGAGCTCAATGGATTTTGGTATTGTCCAGTGACGAAATGCCAAAAGGAAGGCGAGACAAGGAGATCAAAGAAAAAAAATGAGGTTTGAAAAATCAAAGTGAGCGCGCAAGGCAGTTCGGGCAAGCTGGAAGCAAGGAGAGGGGACAAGGGAGCACCGGGTGGATGTTAACGGAGGTCGAGGTGATGCCGTTACGGTGGAAATCAAGGATCAAAAAGAACACTCTCGGTGGCGAAGGCAGGCTCTACACTGGTATTTTTTTGCTGATGTTTTTGCGCAGGAGCGGTTTGGGAACCGAAAATCCTGTTCAACCTAGGAGAATATATAGGTAGTAACGACAGGGTAAGAAGTAAAGCAAAGCAAGAGTTAGAAGACAAGTAAATCAAAACACCGTGCATGTTTGGGCTAGCTAACCCTGAGTCCGTTTGAGCAAACACAGAAACGATAAACAAGAAGTATGCAGCATCCATTGACATCGTCACAGATGATAGAAGGCAGGAGGGACGGATTGAAGGGGGTGAAGCGTGGATCGCCCATTCTTCAGGTTCTCCTCCCCTTTGCGCACTTGTACCAACCACCATACAGGCCACATTCGCATCAAAACACCCGCACAAAAAACAACACCGACCATCCAGCGAGACGGGAAAAACGGTGTAAAAGGGAACAACAGAACAAATAGGACACGCCCTAATAGTTACGAATAAGGAACAGCACTTTCTGTCCCTTCTCTGTCCCTTTCCACACATGCACGTAAATACACGCACGCGGGCAGACATGCATAACAAACCCTCGAGCATTCTCAAGGGTGGAATGGTATTGTAAACAGAAATGCGTAAAGAAAAAAAAAAACGTTGTCTCTTTCCCTTTCTTCCTCTCCTCTCCTCGAGCTCTCTCTCTCACGCGCACACAGCATCTTTTTTTGCATGGGACGAACAGTGAGCACATCAGTCAAAATCAAACACAAAAACGCAGGAGTGAAAGGGAATGTCAGGCATGGGCCATTTTTTAGCCGCAAGGACCTCATCCTCAACGAGGAATAAACACACACACATACACGCAAAAACGTGGCTTCTCCAGGAGAGAACTAAGACGGAGGCATCAACAACAACGTCCCGAAGATGAGATTACACTAAAATAGAGAAGAAAACGAAGGGGG
>MU616999.1:4941-27658 GCA_025201705.1 Dissophora ornata
ATTTCGGTATCTTGGATCAGAAAGCTAGGATACACCAGTCTACAGTGTATTGGCCAATCAGCGCTGTTCACATCCGAGACTGCTTTCGTTCGCAATGAAAAAAAGGGAAAAGCGCGAACTGGACAACGTCCTGGACGTGTGCGGGTTCTCCATTTTCAATCCCCACGCTTCGCATCTCATTCCATTCGCCCATCACTCTTTCCCTCTCCCGTGAAGTCTTGCCAGCATCTGACGCGACTTTTTTCTCGTGTCGCGCTGCTGCTCCCCCAACCAAGCAAACCCCTTACCGCTCATACACACCTTCGCATACCTCCTTGCACTCGACCATAATCATCATGAATATCGTCTTCACAGCTCGAAAGTCGAGCGCAGTCTTTCAGGCGATCAAAGGCAACTTTACTGGACCAGATGATCTGAATCTCATTCTTGGGTATGAAGACATGCGTGTTCATTCATTGACGGGAGGAGGTTATTTTAAAAGTGAGCAGACGCAGGATAAAAGAGAGCTGACATTTTTGTTGGAACTTCCAATATTGTCTGTGGTGTCTTTGGCGCATACGCAGCAAGGGGACCCGCATCGAGGTATACCTTATCGGAGACGATGGCCTCAAGCAGATAAAGGAGTTTGGAATATATGGCGAAATCGCATGTCTGGAGCCATTTCGTCCTGCGGTATGTCATCCCTGCGAACGGAAACAAACATCTGCCGCCATTTCACGCCTGCGCAGTAGTGAACTAAATGACTGATATTCGATAGGGTCATACAATGGACATGTTGATGGTCACAACGACGCACTACAAAATGCTGACGCTGTCGCTTCGACTGTCCACTACGGATGGGTCGTCCTTTGGGGCAGACGTAACCGCTGGCACTCCACAGTTCAACATCATCTCCGACTCACTCGTAGAGCTCGAAGATCGCCATGCTCGACCCTCCGAGGCTGGCCAAATCGTGATCATTGACCCAACGTCCTCAGTCGTCTGCTGCCACTTGTTCCAGGGACTGCTGAAGTGCATCGGCGTCAACCCCAATGTGTCAGCCAAGCTCGGACCAAACGGGCTGCAACAGCACTCGACTCGCAATACGCCGCACACTTCACGGTCAGCTCTTAAGGAGATCAAAACCTTTGAGGAGCCCGTCAATATGCCGATTGAAGAAGTCGCGATTATGTCCATGGTTTTTCTTCATGGATGCCAACGGCCCACTCTTGCGGTCCTCTACCAGGACAAGAAGGAAGTTAGGCATGTCAAGACGTATGAAATTGATTTGAAGACCAACGACAAACCAACAGAGACGGGATGGATCCAGAGTGAACTGAGTGGAGCAAGGACCTGTATTGCTGTCCCATCACCTATCGGTAACTGCGCCCATTCTTGCATGATTTGTCGCCGCTTTCGGTACATATTCAATTCGACTGGCCCATCTAACGTCAATAGTTGATGTTTATAGGTGGCCTTCTCGTCATCGGAGAGTACTCAATTTCATACTTTAATCCTACACAACCCTCTACGGCTCGCTCCATTACGATCAATGCCACGATCATACAGTGTCATAATCGAGTAGATGACCAAGGTGTTCGTTATCTCCTTGGAGATCACAGGGGCATGCTCTATATTCTGGTTTTGATTTTGAACAATTCACCGGGATCTTCATCTTCACACCCAAACCGACAATTCCAAGTTGTGGATCTCAAACTCGAGTGCCTGGGAACGACATCAATCCCAGAGGCGATCGTCTATCTCGATAACGATCATGTTTTTGTGGGATCACATTTCGGCGACTCACAGTTAGTTTTGTTGCACACTGAAGCTGACCAGAACGGCGAATATTTGGAGGTCATGGAGACATTTACAAACATTGCACCTGTCACGGATTTCGATGTTGTTGATCTGGAAGGCCAAGGACAGGTATGGATCCGCTCTCTTCCCTTGTGCTGCAAACGACCATGGTGTCATCATTTATGACATCTCACCACTACTGTATACTTCGTGCACCTAAATTCAACAGGGACAAATTGTGGCGAGCTCAGGTGCCTTCAAGGATGGCTCTCTACGGATTGTTCGAAACGGAGTGGGCATCAATGATCGGGCAGTGTTGGAGCTTCCAGGGGTCAAAGGTCTATGGTCGTTGAAAGCAAACTTGGAAGCAACGTACGTTAAATCTTTTTTTTTCAGAAAAAAAGAAAAAAAAGAAAAAAAAGAAAAGAGGATTGAGGTGACTTTTATCGTAACACCTACATTCTCTGTATTTTTAGATCGGAGGATACGCTAGTTATGAGCTTTTTGAATTCTACGCGCGTAGTTCGCGTTACACCGGACGCAGAAATGGTACAGGAGGAAATGGAAGGATTCCTGAGCGAGTCGCGGACGCTGCTCAGTGGCAATGTCCAGGCCAACCTGATCCTCCAAGTCACACCAGAGTCGGTTCGCTTAATTGCACCTCCACAACATATTCAGGCTGGCCTGATCTCCGAGTGGAAGCCTCCGAGTGGACAGCTGATCTCGATGGCATCCATGAACGGAACACAGTGCTTAGTAGCCGTGGGTGGCATGACTCTTGTATACTTGGATGTCGGATCGGAGGCTGTCCATGAAGTCCGGTAAGGGGTTTGTGGTGATTTGTGGTTGCGCTTTTCTTGACGCATGGACTGTTCTGCAAAAGCTAACGCGCTGATTCGCCTGTCTTTGCTACAGTCGTACGACTTTTGAGAATGAGATCGCATGTGTTGATGTGACTTCGATCGACCCTGCCAACCCACATGCCTCTCAAGTCTGCGCCGTCGGTCTGTGGACAGATATCAGGGTTGTTCTGGTTCGCCTTCCGACTATGGAAATCATTGCAAGCCATGGCTTGCCTGGCGAGATACTTCCTCGATCCTTGCTCTTGTCGAGATTTGAAGGAGTCCCTTATCTCTTGGTTGGATTGGGTAGGATTTTTGTTTGCTTGCACATTCATAAAGAAATAGGAGCTGGGCAACTGTTGCGAGTACTTGAGTGACACTCAACATCTCTGGAAACCTTGATTTGTTCCTTATTTCCGTAGGCGATGGCCAGTTATTGACTTTTGCTCTCGATGCGGCCCTGAGCACCCTTCCAATTCCTAAGCGTATCTCGCTTGGGACTCAGCCGATCATGCTTCGCCAGATTTCATCCAGTCGAGGCGGGACTGGCGGAGCTTCTAGCCACATATTTGCTTGTAGCGACCGGCCTACAGTGATCTACAGTTCCAACCGCAAGCTCCTGTACTCAAACGTGAATCTGAAGCAGGTTGCAACTGTTGCGTCGTTCAATTGTGAGGCATTCCCGAATGCATTGGCAATTGTAGGATCGGATGACGAGGGTGTTTTGCGAATTGGAAGTATCGATGAATTCCAGGAGCTGCATGTGCAATCATTCCCGATCAACGAGAGTCCACGGCGGATAGCCTATTTGGCTTCTAAAAAGTGTTTTGGAGTTCTCTCGATCAGGATTGTGAACGGGCAACCGGAGCCAGTGGCCGGCACCAGTCTTGTGACCTGCGATGAGGCAGAACTTGGATTTGTGCGGCTCCACGATGACCAGACGTTTGATTGTAAGTGCCGTATGCGCCACAAACCAGGGTTACTGTCATTACCGGCCACTGTATGCTCTGTCTAACGATTTCTTTTGAACCTGCCACCAGTGCTGCATACGTATGAGCTACAACGAGACGAGGCGCCCCAATGTATCACGGCTGTTACATTTGCTGGCGATACTACGAGCTATGTCGCAGTTGGGACCGCAGACACTGCTTCCGATGGCCTTCCTACTAAGGGTCGCATCTTGATCCTGGAAGTCTTCGAAACAAGCCAGCTCAAATTGGTCTCAGAATTAGAAGTCAAGGGTGGCGTCATGTCGATCAAAGAGTTTCAAGGAAAGCTACTCTGTGGTATCAACGAGCGACTATGCCTCTACTCCTGGAAGACCTCGGAAAAGTTGACAGCTGAATCCAACTTGACACTGGAATGCTCGCATCGTGGATTCATCTTGATTATATCGCTAGCTATCCATGGCGAGTTTATAGTGGCAGGGGATCTGATAAGGAGTATGACCTTGCTGCGGTACACGGACCAAAAGATCGTGGAGATTGCAAGGGATGCATGCACGGATATGCTGACAGCCGTGGAGATAATTGACGACGAGACGTTTATTGCTGCTGACAATGCATCGAGCATCTTTACGCTGGTTAAGAACACGGAGACGACGAGCGAGGATGAGGCCAAGCGTCTGCAGTGGTCTGGGGGATGGCATTTAGGAGACCAAATCAATCGGTTTAAGCATGGTAAGCTGTATGGATGTGGGATTACACAGTGTCCCAAAGCTGCGTCGCTAACTTCATACGATATATTTGTTTGTATTTTTTAGGGTCTCTGGTAATGACGAATCAGGAAAGCGATGCACCAGCAGTTCCAAAGCTGCTATTTGCAACTGTCAGCGGAGCCATTGGTGTCGTGGCCACGCTTACGCCGGAGAAGTACGAGTTACTCCATCATTTGGAGAGCAACATGTCAAAAGTGATCAAGGGTGTCGGCGGTCTCGACCATGCAGAGTAAGTCCTTGCATCATCCCACTTTCGTTGTTTATTACTATGTTCAAGAGAACATGCCGAATCTAACTGTTGTACCTTGTGTTTATCGCACATAAACACTACATCTCCCTTGCACAGGTGGAGAAAGTTCCGAAGCGATGCGAGGACTCTACCCTCAACCAATTTCATCGACGGAGATTTGATTGAAGTGTTCTTGGATTTGAGCCAGGACGAGGTCAACAACGTCCTCGAGGGCGCCGAGGGTGGAGAGCCCATCAAGGTCTCTGTGGAGGAGATCACCAAGCTAGTCGAGGAGCTTTCAAGACTTCACTGAGATTTCGAGGAGATTACCCTCTGCCCGATTGCCCAATTGCCGATAACAAAATCCTTTCCCTGAAGTAGAAATAAAGAAAATCACATTTTATTCCAGTCCAATGATGTGCAGTGTACTCATCTGTCTCAAGAGGCATAATAACGGAAGGCACCGGTGTCCCTGATCTGGAAGCCCAGGGACTCATACAAAGCTCGCGCCTGGATACGATCCGGCTTGCTAGTAAGATCCACCATGGTGCAACCCCTAATGTCGATAGCCTCTTTGATGGCACGCTTCATCAGGCCTCGGCCGACGCCTCGACCACGGCAATCACTGGCCACTACAAGATCTTCGATATGGGCACGTGAGTTCATTAGAAGCTTGAGGGTGATCAGAGTCAAGCAGCCAACGATCTTTGTAATACGTAATGTTATTTTGGGCACGACGGCTGGCACGATCTTGTCGTCCACATTAAGGCGAGATTGAGTTGTGGTGGCAACAGTCTCTGTGGCGAGGAACAAGGTGAAGGTGTCGCTTTGCGCGAGGCAAGCTTCGATTCTTTCAAGATTAGGGCCTGCCGTGCAAGAAGTGGAGAGCTGCGGGAAGAGAACGGATAGAGCTTGAACGACCTGTGCCTTGTCGATAGGAAGATAAAGTCCCTGAGGTGGGTTGGTGTCGTCGGTGGCGACAAGACGCCAAATCACGATGCATGAGTCGGAATCGGATGAGGAATGGGGGAAGGAATGAGGAACGAGGGACAGATCTGTACCATCGACGAAGTGAGGATCGACTGCAAAGAAGAAGACGGCCATTGGTGGTGGTGGTGGCGGCTGTTGGGTCGTAAACAGAGGGAGGGAAAGGTTGTGTAAAAATAGCAAGAAGGGAGACCTGGATGGGTCATCAATGATCCCAAGGCCGCCACAGGGGTCAGCATCAAAGAACGAATATTTTGCTTTTTAAACTTGTTATGGAGTAACCACATTGGAACATGATGTGTTCATTTGCTCATGGGCTGTTTCGTGTACCAAACATATGCCAAGACCAGGGACGCTCTGATCCCTCGAGTCGGGTGAGCACGACGCATGGCTGCAAACAAAGGGTTTTACGCCCCTCTTTCTCTCGCTGGGCTTTGTCAGTGATTCGCCCTGAGCCAGGTTCCCGTCTTGTGGGTTCAGGCATGGAACAAGGGAGGTCGTTGTGTTTGACGTGTGCCAGATTTACCTGTGGTGGAAATATAAACATCTGGGTTCTGAACCGCCCTTGCTATCTTGATTGCGTATCTGGATATGCCCTTACTGGGATCATCATATGGACATGGCGATGGGCAGGAATACCTGCGCAAGGATCGATCGATACGGCCCTTCTATGATCAAGCACTGTTTATTCTCTTTTCTCATTCCTGCTTCTTCCTCCTACCACACTCACAACAGGACAGCAAGGTAAGGAGAGGAGGGCCACTTTTTTAGCCATTCATTGTGGACGGTCCACAACGCTCAGAAACGCCAAAACGGTCCGTGTCGCTCGTTGTCCCTGTGGGTGACCCCTCCGAGTGTCTCAGTCCAGGCACACTAAACAAGTCCAAACAAATAGCCGCCCAAACACTCCACCATCCAAGCAGATGGCGCCCTGTTCTGGACAGCAGGTTCCTGGAGCAGGCCATGGACGGACTACCCGCCCATGTCCCCGCCCCGTGCATCACACTCCGCACCCCAGCATTATGTTTCCTGTCGATGTGAGCACGGCTGACAGGGCGTGCCAGGGTTAATGCAATTAAAATTAGAGTTTCGGTTTCTATCGATTCTCGCTCTGTCTTGTCATCGCATGTCGCTGCTGTCATTGCGTGCCACGATATAAAACCAAGGGCACGCTCAGTTGATGGACGGATCAACTCTCATCTTTCCTCTTCTTTCCCCATCTTTTCTCGGCGCTTTCATCTTTTCCCTCGCTAAACGCCACCGCCACCACCTCCAAGCCATTCGACAAACATCAGGCAAGACTAACCTTCGCTTTCCTCGCCCTCGCCCCGTCCTCCACCCCCTTCCCCCCGACTTCTTTGCTGTCCACTACTCGCAGCTTACAGCGCGCAGCTCCCTGTCCCCCTTGTCCCCCTCCTGCTTTGTCTGCACTCTCATCCAGCATAGTGTCTCCGTAGTCAAAAACAGCGCCCAACTGCAAAACAGAAGATTCCTCCGCAACGCTCCCTTTATTATTGCCGGAGGTATGCTGCTCTTTGCTACTGTACCCCGCCCAGATTACAATAACAACAATAACAAACAACAGCAATAACATCCATACAAGTAGATCGCAATCGTAATCGCAATCGCATTTTCACATCGCCTTCATGACATGCCATGCCAAAAGTATGCCCAGCCGTTGAATGGGATCCCTCTCTTTCTCTCTGTCTCTCTTGCTCTCCTCTTTCTCTCTTTCTCTCTCTGTTGTTTCAACACTCTCTTCCGTTTCTCCTTCCTTTTGGTTTTTTTCCTTCGTCCCCTTTATTAATATCCTTTCTTGTGGCCTCCAGCTATCTATAATTACTAGCATTAATAACGACACAAGAATTTACGATCTACCCAGCATTGTCGACAACGTCGCACACCAACAGATACGCAAACATGTCAGTCACCTGCAGCAATTGCGGGGCTGCTGTGCAGCTCGCATCGAGTCTTAGCCACCAGCAGCTACACCTCCCCAACGACCCTCTAATCCCCTTCGTCAAGGCACAGATCGACGACCTCACCGCACAGAACTCGAGTCTTGTTGCCGAAAACGACTCGTTGGCCAGCAAACTGGTCGAGTCCACAGAAGGCCGCATGGACCTCGACCAACAGCTCAATATCGCCCAAATGGATCTCCAAGCTGCCCAGAGTGAGCTCAAAACGCTCAGGGAGAATCAGAAGGAGTATGAGCAACTAATGAGCATGATCTCATCTGGTCAGCTCATCGAGAAGAAAGACGTCCAACCCGTCTTCGAGAATCTGGCTTACGAATCACAGCGCAGGTCCCAGGTTGAAACCTCAAAAATGAAACTGGAATCGGAGCTGGAGGATCTCAGCCGGAGTCTATTTGAGGAGGCGAATCGGATGGTCAACGAGGAGCGCCAAGCGAACCATTTGGCAGGAAAGAAGATCGAGAGTCTGGAGCGCCAACTGGACGAGGTCCTGGACCTATGCAAATCGGAGCGGGACCAACTCGTGGAACTAAAGCTCAGGATGGGCAAGCTCTCCGATGAGAAAGACACAGTACAGCGGGAGCGCGATGCCATAGAATTTGCATTTGCACAGTTGCAGCAACAGCATTACCATCACAGTCAACTGCTCAGCTCATCATCGCCCATGCACCATCACATGTCAGCCACGGCAGTAGCACGTCGGGGGATGCCCACAACTATCTCGGGATCACCCAGTTTGTCCGCGAGCTCACCTCTAGGTGTAAACATGGAAGCCACAGGATCCAGGAAACATGTTCAACAGATTCTCCAGTACGATGCGCTCCATCACCGCAGCTCAGCTTCAAGCGTAAGGTCAAAAACGGATTCTTGCTACTTTTCGGACGAGGACCACCCAGGATCACATCTGCTGAACGACTCGAACGACGACCGGATTCCTAGTCTCGGATTTCATCTCTGGGACCCCTCTTTTATCGAGTTCAAGACCTATATGGAGAGCATATTTGGAACGTCAGAAAAGTCCGGAGCAGCTTCAGATTCTATCCACAAGCCTAGTCAACCATCCGTTACACCGTCCTTGACTTCTTCGGGTATCGCCTCCATGTATTCTTTCGGCATCATGACGAAGAATAGCGCTGCAGCCACACCAGCAGCTAATGCTATGATTCCTATCAACAGCCTGCTATCCAACTGCCGTCTCCTGAAAAAGATGTCGTCTGAAGATGTCGAAGCGACCCTTCGGTTCGAGCCGGGAAATCTATTGTCCTGGGCCCAACGGAAGCGACTCATGACTGCCGTGACCGAGAACACCCTCGTGGTGGAATCCGTACCTGTGAGTTCCATCCTCAAAGACCAGAGTCACTCGCCTGTGGCTAGTGTACATCCTCAGGGACAGCATCCGGAAACCCCTACAGCTCAAACGGCGGCTATTGGTAAACCAAGTTGCGCTCTCTGTGGCCATGGTATCACCACACCGCTTTACTACCAGTACCGCCTCACGGACATTGCCAACGAGTCCAGAACAATTTGCCCCTATTGCAGGACGCGCTTGACATCTGTCTGTACTTTCTACAGCGTCCTGCGTATGATATCCAAACGCATTATCTCAAGTACGACGACGCCTGAGAAATTGTACCTCGATTTCTTGAGGATCCGCTTGAGTATGTTTTTGGCCCGTTGCGGCGTTGGTATCATCACCGGAGAAGAGCCCAAGTCGAGGCGGGAAAGCACGCGTGGTCAACTTGCAGCTTCCAGTGCACTTTCTCCTCGTGTATCTGATAACCATGGCGCCAGCAACACACTCAGTGCCTCTAGCCCAGTAAGCAAAGTCGCAAATGGCAGCTCTATCAGGAAGCCAGCTCCGGCGGCCATCATCACAACAAATATTACTCCTGCGCAGTCAACGTCAATCAGCAGGAGTCCAAAGAGTATCGCCACTCCACGCGAAGCGTTACCAATCAAGGAGGTTGAGGAAGACATACCGACTGCGACGCAACATCATGACTGTAAAGTCAGCAGCCCAGCCGAACCCTTGGCCAACTCGCATAACATCTAAACCAAGTCTCGTTCGCTACACTTTGTAATGACATCAAGGTGGCCCTTACGACCGACCCACTGGATATTATATTATACATTAACGTTGTACCATTCCTCACCTGTAAATTATAATTTGCATGATAACGACGACACAGACACCGCATTCCGCCATTGTATTAAAGATACATGTTGCTCTATGGAACAAAGCGCCTCTAGAATAAAACTATTTTCTTCATAAATTCTCGTTACAATTGTTGTGTATGCGTATGCGTATGCGTATGTTTATGTTTTTGTTTCCTTTTGATTTGTTGCTCACCATTTGGCCGTCTTGCCAAGACCATACTTTTCCAAGACTTTCTCAGCACCCTCCAAACTCTTTGTCAAGCCCTGTCCAACAATCGTGACATCGCCGGAACCGCCAGTCATCAAACCGACCTGACCACCAAACACCCTCCGAGCGACCCGGACCATATCCTGCCGAGTGACCTTTTCAATCTTTGCGCACAGTTCCTCCACTGGGACCTTATAGCCATGGACTTGAACCTGTCTTCCCAAATCCTCGAGCTGGACCATCTTTGATTCCAAGTTCATAAGCACGCTGGACCGGAGTTGGTTCTTGGCCCGATCAAGTTCGCCTTGCGCAATGCCACCTCGGCCAGTGCGCGTTGTCAACTCCAATTCACGGATAATGACCTCCAAGAGCATGCTCTCGTAGCCTGGATAACAGGATCCAGATATGCCAAAGAGACCGGAATCCGAATAGCAGTGGTTGAAAGACATGCATGACTCAATCCAGTTGTAGTGATTCAGCACATTGCTGAACAGTCTCGAGTACATGCCCTTTCCAGGTCCACCAGCGGAAAACGAGCTTCCACCACCCATAAGCAACTGCAGGGTGGCCAGGGCATAAATATCGTCATCATGAATCGACAAGCCCTCAAAGCCGACAAAGAGATGTGTGAATGGTTGAGTATCGTCTTCGATCAGAAGCGTGCCTCCGGTGTACTTGGCGGGTAGTCGGCTAAGAGTTTCATAATCTGGTCTGAGGACAATCGGCGAAGACCCACTCTTGCCAAATAGCGATTTGAAAAGACCGCCCCTGTTGGAGCTCCCTGATGTTGCTGTTTCCTCTGATGCACTGTCACTGCTCGATCCGGAAGAGGGAGCCTTCATGTCTCCGAACAACTTCTGGGTCAGATCCACAACCTTGTCATGATCTGCTCCGACTGCGGAGACGACAATCCGCTCGGGTCGGTACCAGGTATTGATATATGACTTGATGTTATCCGTCGTCATCGATTCCAGATTTTCCATTGGACACAGTAATGGATTTCCGAGTGTGTTATCTTTGTAAGCGACCGTATGCATCAATTCTGGCAAAATCATCTCTGGCTTTGACCAGTACTCTTGAATCTCATGGCCCGCCGAGACTCGTTGTTCCTCTAGCTCTTCCTCTTCAATGGCGGGGTTGCGGATCGTGTCTGCCATAATGGCCAGCATCTGTGGCAGATCTTGAGGCAAAAGCGCAGACTGGTACATGATGGACTCACGCGAGCTCGAGCACATAACATTACCACCAGCAGCCTCCAGATCGGCCATCATAGCTTCGCTGGTCTTGCTCTTCGTCGATTTGAAGGCTAGTCGGTCCAGGATATGGCTCACACCCCGGGTGGCGTCGTCCTCGTATCTGGATCCTGCATCAACATACACTCCCAGCGCAGCAAAATGACCCTGACTGTCCTCAGTAGCGACTCGGACGCCGTTGGCTAACTTTGTAACTTTGGCAGGCAGACTGCTACTGGAGCTGGTGGAGGTTGAAGAGGTGTTCTGATGTGCTGGTGACTTTAAAGGGATATGCTCCGATGTCTAGGACATTGGAATGGCAGGAGAAAAAATATGTTTTAACAGGTTGGTTCTATGCAGGTCAGGTCCAGTTGCGAAATTTAAAGATCAGGCTGGAAATGAATGGTGGGAAATGTAATGTACCTTGACATAGTCGTCTGCCTGCAATGACGCCTGCTGGTGCTTGTTCATGCGACTGACAAGGGGCATGGCCATTCTATTGGCCTGCCTTGTGAAGGGCAGAACATGGCGAGCAATGGCGCTACCAAGCTGCTTGGACATTGTATTTCTGACGAATTGCTGTGGGGATTGTCGGGAATGGAAAGGAGAACTGTGACTTCAGCCCACCAATGTCTTTTCTTCTTTTCTGATAGAAGTGCGGAAAATGGAGAAAGGTGAGAAAAATGTGAGATCTCCAGGGAAATGCAGGAGAGAGGGAGCTGTCAAGGGAACGAGGGATTTTGTTGCGGACGGCGTGGGCAAGAGAGGGACGATAACTTGTCGCCAGGAACCCCGCTTTCCCCAATAAGGGAGCGCAGTGAGAATGACCATTTGTGGGAATGGCCCTGTGCTGAGCCACATTTGTAAACAGGGCAAGGTTTCTGGGCGAGGGGCGTGTGTGTGCAGAGTAAACTCTACACGCTTGCCTGTCTCCTCTTTATTACTTTGGACTGAGAATAATAATAAAAGATGGTACATATTCACTCAGATACGATGGATGGCGCTCCACAACTATGTGCTCCATCACACGGAAACGGTTGACTGACGCGCACCTTCACCAATGACTTTGCGTTTCACTAGCCCACTCAATTCGTCACCAGTTTGACCAAGGAAAATGGTAATGTGTGTAGGCCTTTCATGAAAGAGGAGTGAGAAAGACGATGGCTGCACTTAGGAAATTGAGTAACTGACGCGCTTGCGTTGGATACATAGCTCACGAGGACGGTATCTGGAGTGTTGCATGGTCGTCGAAGAACGCGCTTGTGACCGGTTCTCTCGACAACACCGTCAGGGTCTGGTACGTAGCCGGAATGGACTTGAGCTTCTGCTCACTTTGTAGACAAGCGACAAGCGCCGTGTTTTTTTAACAGGATAGCTTATATTTTCATGGAAAAACAGGGACACCGAAAATGGAGAATTGAAAGGAACGCTCACCGGTCATCAGCTCGGCGTCAACTCTGTGGATACCAACGCCGATGGAACGTGTATGGAAAAAAACAAGATGCCAGTCCAGCTTGCAATCGGTAGTTATTGCCTATGACTGACGCAGTGTACAAAATTGCATGTATCTTAGTGGCGGTGTCGACATCACTGGATAGTCAAATCCGGATTTGGGATCTGGAGCAACTCAAGCAAAACAAGATTATTGATGCAGGAGCAGGTGCGGACCCTTTTTTTCGACATTTTCAGTAATATCTGTCAGTTTGAGCTGTGAAAGCTTTTAATAGCTGACAAGGGCATGGTTACATCTAGTGCACGCATGGACCGCCAAGTTTTCTCCAGATTCAAAGCACATTGCCACAGGATCTTCTTCGGGAGATGTGAACCTGTACAGCGTAGAAACAGGGGAGAAAGTGCAAGCCCTCGAAGGCCGCGGCAAGTTTTCCATGTGTGTCGCATATGTAAGTCAGGGCCTCAGCCTTCTTTTTTTTTTTTTTGTCATTGCCAAACGTGGCGCCTAGAACTCACTCGCGTCTATCCAAAACAGAGTCCCAACGGGGAATACGTCGCTTGCGGAACCGAGGCATCCTCTGACTCAGCAACGGTGCTTTTGTTTGATGTTGCAACCGGCAAATTGCGATCCACATTCAAGGGTGAGAATTCATGTCTCAACTACATTGTTTTTATGTTGAAATCATAGTGTTCTGTCCTTTACACTAATACCATACTCGTGTCGCCATCTCTAGGCCATGCTATGACTGTTCGATCGATCGCGTTCTCTGATGACTCTACAAAGCTAGTTACGGGATCAGATGACAAGAGGATCATGATCCACGATGCGTAAGTTACGCTGCCTCCATTCTCTTTCTGTTGGAGTTTTTTTTTCGGTTATGAATGGTCTAGATGTGCCCTATTAACTCAGGGCTTTATTGCCGGTCTGTGGTATGCATTCATAGCGTACATGGAGATACGATTCGCACACTCTCAGGACACTCTGCTTGGGTACTGAGCGTGGCTGTCAGCAGCGACGGTGTCCACGTTGCCAGTGGGTGAGTGAAGGTTCTCTATGGCCATGACGCGCAAAGCTTTCGATAGAGACAAAGACATTAACGTAGGTAACTGTGCTATGGAATGACTAGGTCGAGTGACAGCAAAGTCAAGCTGTGGGATTTGGTGGCAGACCAATGCATTGACACGATGGATGGACACAGTGAGCAGGTACAAACAATGCACCTCTGACCGCAAATGGATAATACGGATCCGTTCTAATCCAGCTAACGAAACCCATATGCTGCTTGTTGATAGGTCTGGAGTCTGGCGTGGAACAAGCAGGGCAACAAGTTTGCCTCTGTGTCGGATGATAAGGCGATCAAGTTCTACTCGACTACTTCGGCATGAGTCGCACAGTAGCCCCTCAGTCTCGAGCTGTGCGTAGGACGATCATATGAGGATAAATGCCCTCTCCGCACCCTTTCTTCTGGACTACACTGAACTGGACCCAAGATCTTAAATAAAACGCAAAAGCCACCAGATAGTCCTATACTCGGAAATATCGACGCATTTGGAGCATTGAGGCAAACTTTAGAGGTGTGCTAGAAAAGAGTCTAGATCTTCAGGCCTCTGCCCTGGAAGGAACAGTGAAGGCTTCAAAATGATGGGTGCACTGCCAATGGGATGTCAAAGGAAGGGGCAAAGAGTGTACTTCGATTGGTGGCAAAGGGCAAGGGATGATAAGGTTCATCCTCCAAGACAGGAGAACAAAGGCTCCGCCGTGCCGTGACTTGCGCATCCTCGCTGATAGCGATAGGGTCATTTGCGCCATCACGCAACCTGCGTCGGGAGGTGCTGAACCTTCGCCGTCTTTTTTTTTTTTTTTTTTTTTTTTTTGGTTTGCATATATTATTGAATGGCAATAGATGCAGCAGCGCATAAAATCGAGGATGCATGCACAAGCAGAAACAGCGCAGCGTAATTGTATTTTTGCTCCAGCGCAGCGTCACATCTCGTTTGGCGTCCCTCACCTCCCTTCTGTCAGTTGCCACGGCAGACGCCAACTCAGAGTCAGTCAGGTACCTCTGGACCTAGGGCATCTTCGGCATACGAAGACAATGTGCTCAAATGCCCTAATGCTGTCCTTTTGAATGCCCTGGCAGTTAGATCATCAGATCATAATCATAATCATTATCGTCATCCATCCCGTGTGGTCGATTTCAGGAACAGAAATACTGAACAAGGAGAGTCAAACACTGCCGATCCCGTACTAGGGCTACACCAAGATAAAAGCATAGTCGCCTCTCTTCCTTCTCCTCCCTCCGCCCTTTCCTCCTTGCTATCTCCTCGTCTCCGCTTCCCCATCATCTGTCTCTGTCCTTCATCAACTCGCCCTCTCGTCACTTTTATCTCCTCTCCCTCCCCCCTTGTCCCCACAATGGATGCGGACAAGTTCCCTCACCTTTCTAACGACGACTGGAATAACATAGCTCCTGTCGCCTCCCCAACACCAACCTCGTCTCCCAGAAAGCGCAAGCTGACAAGATCGCCCACACCTCACACGCTGGCTGACCACCCGTTCCTAGATGCCGACATCGACGAGGACCATCCTCACCCATCCTCATCAACTGTCGATCCCAGCTCCTCACAGAATACTGCCGCGATAGCCAATATCGGCTCTTGCAGTAGCGGCAGTGACAGTTTTGGAATCGCTAGTAACTACAACCGCAGTAGTAGTAGCAGTAGCGGCGACAGCAGTGGCAGCAACATCATAGGCGGCAGCAAAAATGATCGACCATTTCGATCAGCTAAAATGACTCTCTTCGCGGCATTGACCAAACAAACGCCGGAGGATGCGGAACTCGCACGTCTAACCAAGGCCAATACCAAGGCCAACCGTATAATAGGAAAGTCGTCTGCACCAACTTTCTCAGCTTCCCTTTCTGCATTGTCGGACCCCGAGGCACTACCAAGAGAGAGCTCCTCGTCATCGCCACCCAAAACGTCCCTTCTTCCGCAGTCCTCCATGGCTCTACCATCGTTCCCACAACGAGACATCCCTACCAGTCCCTTGTACATGGCTGACAACGAGCTCGAGAGCGAAAGTGAGAACGAGGGCAGCTCCGATTCCTTTACAGCTTTGTCCACGAGATCGCCATCGCTTTCACCACAGGTAATTTTTGGAGGAGCTTGATAAATTAGACGATCGCTTAGTGTTTGCCACCAACTTCTATGTGCAACACATTTGTGCAATTCATGGATACTCATGCGGCGCACGCCTCACGTTTCTTTCTCATCTGCACTGTAACTTGCTCTGCTAGCTCTCCTTACCCGAGTTTGATCAGCATCGAATGAAAAGGCGGCGGGCCGATCCAAATGGACGCCATACAGACGAGAGCAATATGCGGCAGTTGCACGTGGAGCCTCTGCCAGTGCAGGATCAAGTAGTATCAGGATCACCTCATTGCCACCAAAATTCACGTGCTGAGGATACAGACAATCATTACCTCTCATCTCCATCGTCCACTCCGTCGACATCCCTGCTCCTGTCACTGTCGCAGCATACGGATCCGTCCGACTCGTTTTCTGTACTCAAGCCTAAGAAAACTGTCCGTTTTGATGAAACTAAGAATGCGGTTTTTGGTTATCAGCGAGGTTCCACCATCGCACTGCCCAATGCGGAACACGACAACGAAGAGACGGACTATGATGAGATGTGGAGAGAGGATCCAAGCAATACAAACCGACACTCGGGTCACGGCCATTCTCTGACTCCACTATCTAGGTGGTCTTCTATGGCTACATCGAAGATGTCCGGCGAACCAACGCTATCTGATCTTGAAGCTGCCTCTCCGATCCAAATACACAAAGCGAACCAGCTTGGCCCTGCCGCAGACGAAGCAAGATCAACCAGAGAGGCAGAGTCGATTATGAAGGAGTGTGACCCCACGTCATCCGACCAGACCGACCAGCGGTTGTCGTGTACGAATACCGCCTCCAATCTTGAACGCCTATGGTCACCTCCTCGCGCAAAGAAGTCCTTCTCAGACGCTTCTGCTGCTAAATTCATGTCAAATACTTCGCCACCCTCATCTTCGGATACTCCAGGATTTACAGGGCCCAGAATGATCCCTCTTTTGAGACGCCAACATTCAATGCCTCTGATGGATACTCTGGAGTCGCGTGAAATGTTCAATCTCGAGGAGTCAAGGCCACTGAATAGACGGGGGTCACGGATAGAGGAAACCTTTGCAAAGAGTGACCTGGAATCAGTAATTGCACCGCATGTATCGCAAAGGCAATCTGGGGATCAAGATATTGTCATGTGTGAAGAGCCGCAGCGAGCCGATTGGGCCCATCTAATAAGCCCACCGAAGCGCCTTGCGGGCGGCGCAAGAGGGCCAGTGCGGAATCGAAAAGTAGCTGGTCGTTATCAGCACCCTTACAGAAGGCCAATAATGCCAGTCTTGGATCCAGTGTTACCCGCATCCACATCTTCCCCCCCGTCAGCGTTTTCACCTCCAAAACTTGTGCGTTCGGCATCCTTTACGGTCACTCGCCAGAAAGCACCTCCGTTGCTACGTCGCAAAGCCTCAACTACGGCATTAATGGACACATTTAGGTAGCCGGGGCTTCAACCTTTTCTCTTCTTTTTTGTTTTCAATTTTTGTGTTCTCGCAAGAGCAAACAATGTAACAAGCCTTAGACCTCCACGACTTTAGCTTCGCATTGCCTCATGGTGGTATTTTGTCTACAGTCTTGTTCCATTTAGTCAAATCATTCGAAGAGCCTTTACGGCGAGACCTTGGATCATTTATCCTGTCGCTTATAAACGACCCTTCTTCGAGCGGTAGTTTTGCACCATGTGCGAACGCCTGTAAATGAATCGCACAGAAGTCGGAATAGCATAGCTATCTCTTCAACTGTTATGCAGCTGTTTTTTATAACAGCGATCGTTCTTTATTTCAATCTTAGTATTTAGAGTAGCGAGGGATAACGGTCAGCGGTTTCCAAACATTCTCCGAAGGGTCTCAAGTGTTCGTGTGGCACTTTGAATGATTGTCTCTGGATTTTGTGGTGGAAGTGACGGTCGATGGGTACTTATTTTTCCCAGTGGTGTCTCTGAGGCGGAAGGCATTGCCTGATTCACGGTGCCAGCAGCGCCGTGTGGGACAGTGATAGTATTAGGAACCCCAATTGGTGGTGAATGAAATGCATGGTTTAGCTGAGTGGAATGTGTAGTTGTCGGACTAGGGGGCCGAGTAGGAGAAAGACTTGCACACGGACCTCCATTGTGCGTAGCGAGTGCAGAGAGGTTGCTGCTGGATGCCAGTCTTATACGTTTCGTGTAGCGGTAGCCACCGCCGTTCTCGCTGCCGTTATTACCGGTGTCGCTATTGGTATCTCTATTGGTATCTCTATTGGTATCACTGCTGGTGTCGCTGCTGGTGTCGCTGCTGGTGTCGCTGCTGGTGTCGTTGCTGGTGTCGCTGCTGGTGTCGTTGCTGAGGTCCCTACTGGTGCCGCTGCTGATGTTGCTGCTGATGTTGCTGTTGGTGTCGCTGCTGGTGTCGCTGCTGATGTCGCTGCTAGTATTGTTGCTGGTGTCGCTGTCGCTTTCAGATACTCCATGGCCACCGTCAGAGCGTTTACGCTTGGCATTCAGTCGTGACATTTGTAGAACATGTTCTACAAGTCCAATAGCGACGCTCTCGAAGGATATGGAAGCAAGCATGGAAACAGCTCTGTGTTTCGCCAAAAATCGCCGTTCGAGGCTGGGTCGGTGACGATACACGTTACATACGGGGAGGAGGCGTCCTCCCCGGCAAAGTTGCTGCTTGTATCTGCGAAGTGTATAAGCTTGATCCACCACCCGCTGATCGCGACCTTGATTGTCATCGTTTTCGCTTGCATCGCCAGTACCGTTAATAGTACCATTGTCTTGCCTGCCATGGCGGTCTCCATAAGGACTCTTACGCGGCTTTTTCTGTACGCGGCAGTGGCAATTTATTTCATCATCTTGACTACTCGAGTTGTCACTGCTATCGCATCCGTCATCAGGAACATTTCCTTCTGAGCGGCGCTTAGGACGGTGACGAGGCAAGACTGATGAACCTCCAGAACTGCTACTGCTATTTACAGAAACAAATGGATGATTTTTAGTAGGCAACCTTCTATCGCAATAGCGCTAACGCCAGCCGCGGCGGTGTCGGCAGTCCGGCAGAGAGAGACAAAGACGGTTAAAGCTGTTGATATTGCGCGGCATGGTATGGCTCTTCGCCCTCACGCCTCCTATCTTCCCTGTCCTCGCCGCTGAGTCGTCTCCAGCGTTTTGCTCGGCTATCCCTCCAGTTTCTGAAAGCGTACCTTAGTTTCCGAGGAATTGTTTCCGTGATGCCAATTCTGTCGGTTTCCTCACGGTTACTTGTCCTTGGAGATTTGTTCTCAAGGTTGCTTAATCTGTCGCTACAATTATTGTTATTGCTGCTCAGACCATGGTCAGTGCTCAAAATTTTGGAGGCTACAAAATGAAAAAAAAAAAAGTTAGGCGGCTCTGAACTCAAAGGTCATCTCAACAACTTCTACTTGATACTCACCGCTGGGTCTTTGATGTTCTAGAGAGGCCTGAGATTCAGAGTTGCTGTCGCCACTTGCGTCACTCCGGTGCGGCTGATGTTGAGCAGAAGGTAGACATGTTGTTTCGCCGACTGGTAGTTTTGGGGACATTATTATCGAAGTAGTTGAAGCTGCACTCACAGCGGCAGGAGATGACGAGACAATGCCGACTCTCTGAGAACTTGAAGCCACTAACCCGTTTTCAGTGGGGGACAAGGACATGCAGGGTTTTGAATGTTCCTGAGGCTGTGGCGATTGTTTTATATCCTTGAGTGGAGACTGGTTGTGAAGCGCGGACATGGTAGGTTGGGCAACAACAAGTTGAACCTCTGCTGCTGAATTATCCGCTCCACTTTTGAAGAGTCGTTTGGCAGGGCGTGCAGTCTTACAGGCCCTGGGTCCATTGGTGTTGATTACAGATGCGCAGGAGTATGAGTTACTGTCGGATGGCGGCGACGTAAATGAATAATTCCGCTGTCTACGCGGGGAAGCAGACGCAGCGGATGAACTGGATACAATGTGTGCATGACTTGTTATTGTTGGCAATGTACTCTGAGTAGCTATGGTCACAAGAGCTGGTGGAGCACGTGGAAGATGGGGCCATCTAGTAAACGCAGCTGAAAACGCCTGAGTTACATCCGGGATTCTCGAACTGGGTATACTTGGTATGGTGGGGGCGGCAGATGGTGTCGAAAAAGCCCACATCTTTCTGTACAACGCGTCATTCTGTCTTGGCACGCACTCACGTAGATGTTCGTGTCCGAGCTTCCGCATGGCATCCGCAAAGGTGAATCCCGCAATCTTGTTGGCTGCGTCAAAGTTCAAGTGAGCGGTCGTGGCGGCGGCCGCGTTATCTTGATGTAAAGGCACATATTTCCAATGTGCGATGATCGTACTCGCCTCCTGTGCTGACAGCTGCGGGTGGTTTAAGCTGCTTGAGTTTGTATAAATCATGTCCATCGCGGAACCAGAGTTGTTGCCCGACCAGTCCATAACTGAATCCCTCATACAGTCTGTCAAATGGGCCAATCCGTACTCCCACACAACGCCACCGAACGTGAATGACGTGCGCTCGTTCGCAGCTTTGAAGTTCATGCATGCTAACGTAGCTGCCATGACCGGATTTGGGTGAAGAGGAACATATTTCCACTCTGCTATCGCCTTCTCATGAGAGTTCGATGTCGGCATTGGTACAAATGTTGGTCTCGAAGATGGTATCCATTTTGGCGCCTGCTGAGGCCACGTAGGGTTTAGAAATGGTGCGACAGCTGGCGTAGGCGGTACAAGTCGCGAAGACGCCCCAGAAATGACGTAACTTGGGAGAGCTGCGTTCCACACATTCCCCACGTTTCCGTTCTTCTTTCGCGCGTAAGGTCGGTTGCGCTTGTTGAATTTTGACGAGACAGATTTGCGCGCAGGAGGTCGCGATGTGGACTGCAGTGAGAGCGCTACGGCAGGGAACGGGTGCATATTTGGCTGTAATTGGTTCCACCCGAGGACCGGTGTATGGGGGTGTTGCATCTGTTGCTGCTGCAGAGCTCCATACTGGAAAAACTGTTGCGTTTGGGCTAATTTACTCAACCTCTCTGCTTCTTTTAATTCCTCGCGCTGCCGGCGCAGAAGATTCTGCTGCTCCATATCTTCCTGCACAGACAAGAATCGTTGCCGCTGCTCGTGCGCAAAAACATGTTGGACTACCTGTTGGTGCTGCAAGCTCTCCTGACACTCCTTCCTGATAATCGTCCGGATTGTGTTGGAGAATGGCGAGTCAACAGAGAGAGAGAGCTCTTCCTGAACCATTTTTCGGATAATGTCGATTTGTCGTGTCTCCAATCCAAGGACAGGTCGGTCCCAGCTTCCGTAGTTTTCGCTGATGCGGGCTATTAACTGAAGTTCAAGTCGATTATGCGTATCTCTTTCCTCGGCCAGGGATTGTTGGATTGTATTCCTATATTCCGTCAGACTGTGCATCCACTCGGCAATCGTTTTGTCTTTTGGATCTAGAACCGCTATGGTAAAGTACGAGATTAACTGAGATTCCTCGACCATGAAATCGAATATCAAACGACCCATGTTTTCTAAGGTTGGCGCTGGCCCTTGACCGCCCAATTTTCCATGCTGGTCCGTTGGGGACGCAGTAAATGGTCCCATTCCTGCAGGGTTCCCTACTGCAAGATTATTTACTGAAAGATTTGTTGCTGCTAGACTCGTTGCCGCTGGATTTGTTATCGCTGGAGCTGATGCTGTTGGGCTTGTTGCCGCCGGACCCGTTGCTGCTAGATTCGCTGTTGTTGGATTCGTTGCTGTTGGAGTCGATGCTGTTGGATTTGTTGTCGCTGGAACCGTTGCTGCCGGATTCGTTGCCGGATTCGTTGTTGCTAGATTCGTTGGTGTTGGAACCGACGCTGCTGGATTTGTTACCTCTGGAACCGCTGTTGCTGGATTCGTTGTTGCTGGAACCGTTGTTGTTGGATTTGTTGTCACTGGGATTGTTGCTGCCGGATTTGTTGCTGCTAGATTCGTTGTTGCCGGAATCGTTGCTGCTGGATTTGTTTCTGCTGGAGCCGGTGCTGCTGGAGCCGATGCTACTGAAGCTGATTTTGGTGGAGCCGATGCTGCTAGAGTCGTTGCTGCTGGATTCGTTGCAGGAGCAGTGTGGGGCTGCTGTTGGCTAACTCCATCTGGAGGGCCGATTGGAAAACCTTCTCTGTGCCAGTATTGTTGATTTAAGAAAGCCGCTCTTCTTAACGCTCTCTTCTCATTCTGTGGCTCTGGGGTCAATTGATCAGCAGCAAATATGAAGTCTTCAAGGACTCTGCAGATTGTGAGGTAGATATCCATCATGAAGGAATGAAGAGTTCCACTATTTTTTTTTTGCGCTTTTTGGCAGTATCGACAGATAGATAGGAGAAATATGTTGACGTGCGTTTAAGGACGGGCGAGCGCGAGAAAGGTAGGTCCTCTTATGCATAGGAACGAACCACTGCACACCTTTTTGTTGTGCTTAGTTGCGGTTTGTATTTGCTTGCGTTCCTTTTTTTTCCCCCGAACAGCAACATTAGGATGATGGATGACCACGCTTCGAGATCTGCTTTTTTTTCGCGTGGCCTAACCACAACAAGAGAAGAGACGTTTTCGATCACACAACCAAGATAGATCAATGGCTTTTTCCGGACTCATAATACTCATAATGTGGCATCGCT
This sequence comes from Dissophora ornata, assembly GCA_025201705.1. Classification (NCBI taxonomy): domain Eukaryota; kingdom Fungi; phylum Mortierellomycota; class Mortierellomycetes; order Mortierellales; family Mortierellaceae; genus Dissophora; species Dissophora ornata. The sequence goes on from MU616999.1 coordinate 27,318, forward strand.
TTGGCATCCGTCCATTGTCGCGAAAATCAAAATGTGGTGAAAGAGCACATTTCCATTTGAGGATACCACATTTTGCTGTGCATCACATTCTATCTTCGTCGATCGACCGTCAAATAACGAAATCTATTGGGCGACCCTGCCCGTCTTATTTGACAACCCCATGAAAATTCGCGCGATGGATATTGGTATATGATGAACGGAAGACAGTATTTTATTCGCAAATTGCGTTATAACGTTCTCTGTATTTAGTACTTTTTTTTTTTGACTAACAAGGACCCCCAGGGTCATGGGATTTATTAGCTATGGTCTATGAACAAAATGCTCCAGATATTACAGAAAAT
>MU617000.1:0-27625 GCA_025201705.1 Dissophora ornata
CTAAGATATTTGTGTCGTGGCCATCAGCTGCCTCCCGAAGTGAACAGAGTGGAATAAAGTCCGTGAATAAAAAAAAAAAGAAGGCTCCCCGGTGGTTTTTTTTTTTTTTTTTTTTCCTCGCGTAATAACTATGAGCTCATCTACTCAGTTCCTCTTCCTGCGCAATGTATTGATCCCAGTATAACATGCCTCCTCGACTTGCGGCAGTGTTGGAACTGCCATTGCGGAAAAAAAAGTTATCTGTTGATTGGATGCCGATCGTTTGATTGTCAAAGTGAAACAAAAGAAAGAGATGCATCTCTTCCCAGCGAAAGTGGTAGAGAATCAACGAGAGCTGCAAAGCACATTTTCGTGGCATTCACGTGATGAGGGTCCATTTGTACGCAATGCAGCACCCAAATAAAAATGAATAAGACTTTTGACTTTTTTTATAAAATGACTCTAGGTTTTCAATTGTACAAACTGCTGGACCTCCCATTGTGTTCTCTCCTATCCAGCCCGGTCTCCTGCCACCTCTTCATTTGTATTCTCCTTAACCGCAACTTTGCTTAAACGGGAATGTTCAGCAACATGTTGTTGCCCTTCTGGTTAGGAAGATAAGTGACGTTCTTGGCGTTGGCCAATGTACCGGCAATATCCTTCGAAGCCTCAATACGACGGAGCTCAATGAGACCAGCACCGGCCTTCTCCAGTGATGCGGAAATAATCTCGGCAGCGTGGCTAGAGTGTAAGAGAGTTCACAAGAGCAAAGTTAGAGATTAGGCAGCTATTAAACACAACAAAAAAAAAGAGGTTGCAGTTGCAAAACAGGGAAGACTTACGCTTCACCCTCGGCTCTGATAATAGAAGCGTTCTTCTCCTGCTCAGCCTTCTCGACAATGAACTTGGCACGCTCTAGTGTGAATACGATAGTACAGTTATGTTAGACCTATGTTCCTGAATATGGCTCATTGATAGTCCCCATTCCTCGTGTGTGCACTCTTCTTACCGGCCTCCTGCTGGGCAATCTGCTTCTGCTCGACGGCGTTGGTGAAATCGCGGCCGAAGGTCATGGTAGTCTATTAATGATTCAACACTCGTCAGTCAAAATTCTACGGTCACAAACATATCAACTGGGCCGAGCAAGCTATACAAATCTCAAGACATCTTACGATAGAAACGTCCTCGAGCTCAATGTGGAACTCTCTTGCACGCTTGGCAAGATCCTCGCGGATCTTGGAGGAAACAAGCTCACGCTGGGTGATGAGCTCGCCAGCGTCGAACTGAGCAACAATCGACTTCAAGACTTCGTTTCCGATCGAGGGCAAGACACGCTCATCATAGTCCAGACCGAGTCCCTGGTAGATCTGGGAGAGGTTCTTAACGTCGGGACGGTGGAGGACACGGAGGGTCAGGGTGACCATCTGCATATCCTTGGATCCGGTCGTCGTCGAGATGTTGCGAGGCTTGGTGCGGACGTCAAACTGAATGGCGCGCTGCAACCAAGGGACCAAGAAGTGGGTTCCCTCGCCAGTGGGGATGGGCTTGACTCCCTCCAGTCTGTCGAAAATAACAGCGCGGTGTCCTCCCTGCACTGTTTACGAGCAAATGATAATACGTTCCAAAACAGAGATGCGTTAGAAATAAGAACGATGCAATATCAGTAGTTCCAGTTGGGGGCGTGGGAGTCGCCTCAGTTTTGCTGGCGACACGCGAAAGTGTTCTTCAGTTTCTTTGCTGTTCCCGCGATGAAGTACCAATAGCCCCAATAACAAGAAGAATCAAATCGAGTATCCATAGATCCGCCTTTGTGTAGACTGCGTTGCCACTCGGCAGCTTCACAATCGCCATGACGGATCAGATCCATACAGTACGACAGATTCCAGAAACGTCATTGTAGCGCCGCGACGTCGAGTGTAATGAACTGATAACACCCAGAAGGTGTCGAATGATCATCAAGGAGTTTTGTGGACTCAGTTCCATTGCCGTACACTTGTTTTCAAGTGTCATTCCTATTCGAGTAGGGTGCTCGTTGTCCTGACTCTATCCGATCCGAGTTGTTTGATCGTTGCTGATTTTGAGGTTCGGATCTTGTCCCGTGTCTTTATTCTTACCATCGTACATGCTGTACTGCAAGAAGGAGACAACAGCACCGACGGGGATAGCGACCTTAGTCAGGGTGTTAAGGATGGCAGACATGGCGTTGTGAATGAGAGTAAGGACAAACGGACAAAGGATTCAATGCATGGAAGTCAAAGGAACTCGTTTGTTTACCGTCTGTGTCATGTGACTATAGTACAAGTTTTATTGTCGTTTCGCAAACAAAATATATTACATGAACTATGGGCGAACCCCATAGTCCCACAGGTATACACCACCGTTGGCTGATCCGCCAACGACTCTTGTGTCTCCGAGGCCCACGCACGTCACCGGGCTATCGAGCTCTGGCAAGGTATAGAGGCATTCGCCGCTCTCCGTATCCCACACCTTGACAGTCTTATCAAGACTGCCTGAGACGATACGTAGTTTGTCAAACGCCAGGGACCAGACACCTCCTTCATGCCCAAACAAAGTGTTCTGGCACTCGCCCGTCTCGGCATTCCAGACTTTGAGGGTGTTGTCCAGCCCGCCTGTGACAATAACAGGCATCGTGGTTCTTGTCTCGCCATCAGAAGAGCCACTATCGTACGAAGGGGATCGTTGACCGCTCTTGATAGCGCTCGATCGGCTGTTGTGTCTTTGGTTCGCAAGAATAGAGATCAGCGCGTCGCCAGAGGTCTGGAGGGATTGAACGCGGCCGACGTGACCAGTGAATGTCCTGAGACATGTGCTTGTGGCGATGTCCCACAGCTTGACCGTCGTATCGTCGCTGGCCGAGAAGAGCATTGTCTTCATGTAGATCTGGACCTTGTTGACAAGGTCGCTATGCCCCTTGAGGGTGGTGCACTTGCCCGTGGCAAAGTCCCAGATCTTGATAGTCGAGTCCACGGATCCAGAGGCAAGGATGCGGGAGTCAAAGTCCAAGGTAACCACACCGTCAGTGTGTCCTTGCAGAGTGCGGATGCATTGGCCCGTATGGTAGTTCCAGATCTTGAGGGTCCTGTCCATGGAGCCTGTGATCAGCTTGGCTTCATCAAAGCGGAGTGCTCGTACACAGAGTGCGTGTCCAGTCAGTGTGCGAAGACACTCGCCCGTCTCGATGTTCCAGACCTTGGCCGTGTTATCGTAGGATCCAGTGATCAAGTAAGAGTCGTCAAACTGGAGGCACATCACTCCATCACTGTGGCCCTTGAAGACCTTTGTGCGGTAGTTGCGTTTCCTCCAGTTCCTCTCCACGATCAAGCGCTCCGAGTATATCTCCTTCCACGGCCTCTTTGTGGCAGTCTCGGTCGATTTAACTGGAGGTTCTGGGGATTGGAACAATGGTGTTGCGTCCTGCAATCCCGATGCTGGGGGCGAAGGTGATCTTGAAGCATACCGGGGACGTTTTGGTGCATGGTCTGTCTCGGTGTCATCATCATCAGGGGCACTGCGTCGTCGGCTGGAGTATTCTGAAGAAGGTGAGGATTCTGCGAGAGATATTGAGGGGAATGCGGAAGCGGGTGGAGATGGGTATGGGGTTATGGCATCTTTGTCGCCTTGATGATCATGGTCGTGATCGTGGTCAGCTGGGTGGTTCTTCTCTGTCAAAAGCTGCTGCTGAGCTTGCTGTTGCAGCTGCTCCAAAATGCGCTTTGACCGCACCCTCTTCTTTTCGAGAAGAGGCAGACCCCAGCCGCACTTTGTGCACTTGAGTCCAATGTGCTGCTCACACATCCTCTGCCAGACAAGGTCGTCGTCCGCCAGCCGTTTCCAGCTTTTAGACACCTGGGCTGCATGGCAGAGTGAGGTGGCGTCGAGATATGAGAGGATGCGAAGACCAATCTCTGCTGGAAGGAGGGTCAGGAAGTCAATTCTGAGTAGTGGTTGGATGTGGTTTGAGAGGAAGGAGAGTTGAGGGACACAACACCGGTTCAACAAGCCGCTGAGGACGAGCTGGCGGTGGTTTGAAGGGGCAGACTCGAAGAGAGACCAGATTTGGGAGATGATGATCTGATCCTGTTCAGGGAGACGGCCAATGTCCTGGAGAACGAAGAGATATATTGTTGGTCAATCATCTGTGATGGTCATGCAAACATGTGTCTGTGCACATGCATTGAGATAGGGATTTGCTGCAGGAGGAGAGATAGTCGATAGTTGATGCTCGATGCTCGATGCTCGATGCATCTACCTCTGCCGATGCTGAAGAGTGGCAAAAGCGTAGAAGAGACTGCTACATACCAGCTGTGATTTTTGCTGTTGGCCTTTGTCAGTGGCCCTTCTTAGCTGCATGTCGAGGGAGGAGCTGTCTTGTGCAGAGGACTGCTTGGACCAGGTGAGGGTCGAAAGCATGGTGAACGAATGAGATATCTGCAGAGAGTGGCGGGAAAAGATACGAGGACAGTGAGCGGGAAATAGAGAAGGGGGAGAGTAGAGGGTGGAGCTTGGTTGAGGGTATCTTAAGGAGCGATGGCTGAAGGTGGGTGGGGTCGGGTATTATGGTGAGAGACAAACGACGGCGACGAAGAAGAGAGAACGAAGAGCGGAATAAAAAGCTATGACCATCATTCAGTGCCTGGCTTTTCTGCTTGTGTGACCTGTTTCTCGGATGGCGCCATTTCATCTCGTGTGTGATACACATTGAATTTCGCCATCCACGTCCACACACATCGGCCGAATGTCGACCAAATACGGGCTGCGAAGAGCACAATCCTTTCCAATCAAATCGCTGCATTAACTCCCGCTCCGCTCGAGCCAACAACAGGCTTATCCATTCATTATTCTCGACGAAAATCACGCCAAGGGAGCGAGACCCTGCTCTGAGTGGTGCCATCCGCCCTATTGTGCAGCAATAATCGGCGAGTAAGCGGCTGCACAAACAGGTCTAACAGCAAGCTTTGGGACGCGTCGTGTTTGTTCTCGAGTCCCTCTATCCCTCAACACCACTCCAGCGCCGCATCACGACATGGCCTTGTATTCAATCTGCCACCGCAACGTGATTCCATTGCCTCTGGCACCGTATTGCGTTGAACCATACCAGTCCCGCTGTCGATTTCAAGTCTGGACTGATCGCCAATAAAACATACCTGGAAAATGCCATACTAATGATGTGCATGAATTGCGCCTTTGAACTCTCTCTCTCAAAGAAGGTCCAAGTCCTACGACCACCAATCGTCGCACGCGAACGCCTCCCATATCTCTATCCTGCAGACTCTGAAGACCCTACACCCAAACACTGTGCGGTCTGGTACAATTTCAACCCATTCTGCTGCGACCGAGTCACTTGCTCATAGACTCAATTTGCATTCAATATCCGCGCTCTCTCTCAGTCGCAAGAATTCTTCAGGATGATGCCATTGTGGCAGACAGGCAGAGAAGCATCCAGGGTTTCACAATGCATGAACAAACCCATACAGAAACTTCTGTGTGGAGGTACGGGACACAGTGGCAGGAAACCTGAGCAAGCTCTCAGGCATGAGTAGCCGCAGTCACTGATGATCTAAATGCGAATGCGATGTTTTATTGCGGAGAGTCGTCTACGAGATTTGGCCCTCGGAGATGCTCTTGCAACGGACAAGTCCCTTGGCAGTCCTGAACGGTGAGCCCTTGTAATACGCCACTCCGTCCTTCACCGAAAAGTGTACCTGAGTCTTTTCAAACCACTTGCGCTTTGGTGTCAGAACAGGGGCCGGAACCGTGTCTATTGTATTATTCACACACAAATATCATAGTAAAGTCAGCAACGCGGCCTCCGTCATCAAGGGCTGAATGTGGTTTTTGTCGCAGAGAAACAGACGCCAGTATGTGCTTTTCCTGTTTACCTTCATCAGTGAAGCTTTCAAAGGTGACTTTGTCGCCTGGCTGGCTTCCTTCTGCAGGCTCCAGCAGTCCAACTTTAGTCACCACACCGTCCAAATCCTTCTCCATCGCGCACAGGAGCATGCCTTGGGACAAGACACCTCGAAGTTTTGATGGCTTCATGTTGCCAACCACAATCACAGCGCGACCCTCCAGATAATCTTTAGGTACATGGCGCACCAAACCGCTGACAATGGTCCTTGGTTCCTTATGTACATCGCCTTCTTTGTCTCCAACATCAACTACATGTTCAGGAGGCAGAAGAAGAAAACAGGCTTCATGAGAAGGTGGATCATCGCAGTTTGCCAATGGGCAGCTCCCTGAGAAGAAGGTGTCTAACCTTGCTCGATATAGAGTGACTCGGCGTCCGGATGCGCCGAGACTGATCGGACAATTCCGACTCTGATATCCAACTTGGAAATATGGTCCTCCTCACTCTGTTTGTCAGTTTTTTTGCTTGGTGCGTCGCTGGTTTTGGTCGATTGAGAGGGAATCGTGTCACTGGCGGATGATTTATCCACGCTTGACTGATTCAGCATCAATGACGACAAAGAAGGACTAAGTGTTGCTGATTCTGATGATGGTACTACTTCAGTTGACTGGCCTTGAGTCTCTCCTTGTTCTATAAATCAGAAAGGGCAAGAGAAATATACACTTAATCACCAATGATTGTGCGTTGCAAAATGCACCGCGCCATATCTAGCATATTTATTGTAGTCTTCGTACAGCGAGAGACACAGCGATGTGAAGAAAACAACAGGATGCTGGGATATACAATGATGGAATACATTGTGTAGCTGAATTTCTGTACAAATAGAGGACTGCGCGATTGAAAAAAGTAGGGCGTCATCCATGACTACGTTTACGCTCCGACGAGTGATCCAAATCGTCCCAGTCATCATTGCTGTCCTCGTCGCTCTTCCTTGGATCACCGCTTTGCGAATTACCTTCCAATTGCTTCCAACCACTGCCTTCGTTTTCGGAGCTGTCGGCATGAGGGGTCCGATCCCTGAAGAGCATCTGCTGGACGAGTGTGCTTGAGCTCAGATCGAGACCCCCGGCCTTATTTGTGGTATTTGTAGGCAAGACGGACGTTCCCGAAAGAGTCGTTACGGCGGGCAGGGACTCTGATGTGCGACGCCAAGAGGCCTCAATAGCCGAGGGGCTCTGGAAAGAAGACAAGGAAGGCTGCAGCGCGGTCCGCGATTCGTAACTGGTGTCAGTATCTCCATCGACATCTAAGCCGCTATCTGGTATCCTGGGAACTGAGTGTGATATTGATGATGAAGAAGACAACGTGTCTGAAGATGAATCGGAGATTGGTGTCGTGGTGGTGGAGGAGGAGGAAGGTGAAGAAGTGAAACCATGGCCGCCATGTCCCGAATAGCTCTCATTGACGGCCCAATCGTCCTCCTTGTCGTCATGCTGACCCTTGGTGGGTGTTGCAGATGATTCTGAGGGCGTTGCAGGTGACGACGAGAAAGAGTGCGTTGAGTGCGGTGTTGTCGTTGATGCCTCCGTTGATGATAATTGCGGTGACTGTGCATCTGTTGACGCGGGGTTTGAACGGGCTCTGTCCGCATGAATACTTGTGGAAGCATCGGCGCCCTGGTCGTCTTTTGAGGGTGCGGTCGGCGTTGAGGACGATGACGATGAAGAAGATGCTGCAGAAAAGGTTGAAAAGCGGGCGAGGTTGTACGCCTGGTACCGACTATTGCCTGCAAAGTCCAAGAACGACGACAACGCGCTGTTCCCACCATTGCTGCCGCTTTTGATAATATAACTACCGTTCACTACGCTTCCACTAGCACTGCCGCTGTTGCCAGCCGCGTATGTCTTGTTGTTGGCAGTGGAGGGTTTGTAGAGCATGCTATGAGGGTGTCCTGAGACCCAAGAGTGTCCGAGACGTCGTTGCAGTTGCAGCTGCTGCTGGCGCTGCAAGACGGAGGGAACCCTTTTGCCAGTCGTTGGCAAGAGCCCAAGTGGTCTTTTGCAGCCAACATAAACAAGCAGCCGTGAGCCTGAGCCCGAACATGAGCCTGCCGAGAGAGGGACAGGAGCCGGCATCGCGACGGTGTATGTCAGTGGTGGGCGGGTGAGGGGGATCGTTGAATGAGGAAAAAAGGAAGCGTCTCGGAAGGAGGTTGACGATGTTGCGTCAAAGGCGCACTGTTTACGCTGGAGCACGTTGAACCCAAAAAAAAAGAAAAAAAAAACTTAAGGGTAAACCCGCCAATTTGCGCCAGAGGTGAATTGCGCTTTGCCCAACTTCATGCTTGTCGAGGGTTTGAATAAAAAAAACTCTACCATCCAGCCTGGCTTTCTATGCAGCGCTTTATGGTGGGCCAAGTAAACATTTACCCCTGGGTCTTCTGATAGTTGCTTGGTGGGTATCTAGTAACCTCTTGTCGCAATGATCTCATTCGAGCTGGGGACAGGCACCCGTTACTTGATTGATGCAAAGGATCCAAATGCTGGACTGTTGCAAGCACGATCGCTGAGCATGATTGGATTTGATAAGCGACCTGGGGAAAGGTAGGACGTGGGAGATTTGTTTTCTGCATTTTTTTATTTTGGACAATAGAAGGCTAGCTTCCAAGGACACTTCATTGCAAATATAAGATTTACGGTAAGTCACAAGGGAGGAAGAAGCACATTTATGTTGGTGAACAAAAAAGTGTGGGGTAAAAGGAATGAAAAAACGGGATGTGGGAGCTTGGTTTTTAACGGTACGCAACTTCGTCCCACCGTGCCAATCGGTCAAGAGTTTCGAACCAATGTTCCTTGCTTGTATCAGTCGTTGTAGTGGCCACAACATCTTCTTGGCTCAATGTTCGCGACAATGCTCGCTTCCGCTCCAGGGCCGCAGTCCGCTTACCGCAGACCGCTGCGGCGAGACCTGTCCTCCAATCTGAGTCTGACAGGTCCTCGAGCATACGACTTGTGTAGGCCGGATCCTGGGCAGTGTTTTGCGTGTTGTTTGGCGAGGCGGACGGTTTTGGGGGCTCAGACGCAAGATCGTCTTGTGTGGCCGTAAAATAATCAATGCAGTCGAACCCGATCTTGCAAAATGCATGGGAAATATTGCCAGGGCTCAATGGCATTAGGAGGGCATCGCCACCTTTTGCATTGTTGAGTGAATCGGGGAGGGAAGAGGACAAGGACGGGGTATTTGATGTGGAGCGGCTAATCCTTTCAGGGATGGCTGCGGACTGTGCTGAGGACTGTGTGGAGAGGAGGTAGTCCCAACAGTCATCTTCGTCCTTTGGATAGATTGAGCAGAGACCACGGGAATATGTAGATAACCAAATGCCGTCATTCTGCTGCGAGGGGTCAGTGGGGATGACATCGAATCTGCTCTTGACGGTAACCATTGTAGGGTATGTTTGCGAGAGAGAGAGTAGCGGAGGAGCAATGGACGAGGGTTGGAAGGAGATGAAGAAGAGGATGAGGAAGAGGATGGAGTAGAAGAGATATGAGTTGTTGGGGGGGGAGAAGAGAACAAAAGGAGGGCTGCAGAGGCATCGTTTTATGTGCCACAAGGCTTTGAGGGGTACTCTCAGAGATAGCGCGACTGGCCAAAGCACCTTGCATGAAATGATAAGTGTGGGGCAAAACAGAAGCCAAAAAAAAAGTCACCCACGCTTGGGTTCACAGAAATAAAGCGACAGCTCGAGTTGTACAGGTGAGACTACAACGGATGAAAATGAACACAGACCCTTCAAACCGACGCCACAGTTGGGATGGAACCATGGAGCAACGGACACTTGCGGTTTATTGATATGTCTGTCTGTGTTTCTGTGTTTGTGGTTGCGAAATAGACTCCTGTCCTGTGTCTCATGGTTGTTGCCTTTCGTTATTAACCTACGCTATTGCTGCTTCTTGCCACTCTTTGAGGGAACAGCTGCCTGCTCATAGGATCGCACCCGGTGGTAGCACTCGTATAACATCCACAGCGGGAACAGAAGCCACGGCATGTAGAGACACGTCAGAAACGTCTTTTGCGAGTCACTGATGTGGAACGGGAAATCGCTGGGCTGGCCAAGGTTTAGGGTGGTGAGGCAAGGCAAGACTGTCGTGATGACATGAGCAGAGTAGATGCAGATCCACAGAGCGGCGCTCTTCTTGTTATTGTACAATGCCCAGGCCGCGTAAATGAATAAGGGCAGTTGGACCACGGCCTCCATGTGCAAGAAGGTGTTAAACCAGATGTTCGATCTGTCGGCCATAAAGGGATCTTTATAGTTCTCGACATAGTAGTCTTTTTTAGGGATAGCAGAGATAACGCGCCAACATGATTTGAGCGGTGGTCAATGGTTAGGTATATGGCGAGCAATTGAATACGTCGCATGGTCGCTAGAACACCTACTGTTGAACTCGATCAGTGGCTTGACGTAAGGAGCCATGAAGGACGGGTAAAGAGGCACCAGATCCATCAGAGCAGTGGTAGGGATATGTGAGGCAAAGTAGACAAACATGGCCAGGTCTTTTGGCCTGGCGGAGAGGGGTACTCTTGTGGAAGAGGCAGACATCTCGTAATGATGATTGCTGTCGGTAAGGATGCAGAAAATGGGATGGGGAACAGCGGGATGATGGATGATGCAACTGGTAAACGGCGATGGTTTTGGTGGCACCGTTCGTGGACTGCAAGAATATCAGGCCACTGTTGCAGTTTCCCATGCTGGAGGAAGGCTGTGCTATCGCAAGCGCTGCACGCCTAGTCATAGCATGTGCCTCGTGGCATGCTGCGACAACGTTTCTTGACCACGCTTTATCCACTTCATCCCCCGATTCAAGGACCATGGGAAACACGACTTCAGGAGAGGAGGGCAGGCACCGTCTCGGATACCACGTCCTCAGGGTAAAGCTCACGTCTCATCAGCGAATGTGAATGGACAACTCCCGAGCCCAAGATGGACAGATACACGAAGTCCTCACCCGCCACTTTATCTTCTCTCCACAAAAATACAAATAAAGGTCAAAGATGACTCTCCGGCGTTCAGGGCAGGAATTCGTCCTTTTTTTGACTATATCGTGGCAGTAAATGGCGTCCGTCTGAACACCGAGAGCTCTTATCTGCAAGAACAGATGCTCGCAAACGAGGATAGACCGGTGATGCTCGACGTCTACTCGACGCGAGAGCAAGTTGGCAGACGTGAGTTATTAATACGAAAAGAAAAGGCCACCTGTTCTCAGTATCGTTACCACTAGCATGATTTGCGAACTAACCTTCTCTTCCTATCACTGACTGCTCAGGTGTGGAGATGACCCCGACGAAGAACTGGGGTGATGGGAAAGGGGGCTTGATAGGATGCAGCATTCGCTTTTGCATGTTCGATGCCGTAAATGACGTTGTCTGGCACATTTTGGTACGAATAATGTTATCATTTACTCTATTTTCGAGTATGTCACGCTCCACTGTTGCCGACAGTGCACTTATGCTGCCTTCCATTCTAGGACGTTGCCCATGGATCACCGGCTCAAAAGGCAGGACTATGTGCACACACCGACTATGTCATTGGTACACCATACGGAATCATGCGCGGCGAAGGCGATTTATATGATCTTGTGGAGGACAACATTGGAGAGCCACTCCGACTTCATGTCTACAACTCCGAGACTGACCATGTCAGAGAGGCAAGTATATGCGAAATGGAGCTTGTTCTTCTAGTCCGGGGCAGCGGACTCATCCTTATGCACCACTTTCATCGAAATAGATTGTCATTATACCAAACGAAGAGTGGGGCGGCGAAGGGCTACTGGGATGCGATGTGGGCTACGGGTAAGTCTCGCTCTCAAGAAAAGCAGGTTATGCATCGCAGGCTGGATTCATTCTAATCGCGTTGATTGCGTTTGACCCGCAGGTATTTGCATCGTCTCCCGAGGCAGGGGTCTATCATACGTCAAGGAGCAGGTGTTTCGCCTAGGAGAACGCCTTCGCTGCCGTACCCCCCGTCACAGGAAATGATACCCGACAATTCTTACAGGAATACGATGCCTGCCTCCTTCCAACCAGGCGAGCAACCACTGGACATTGTGGCGCCTACGCCTCGACCACCACATTCTCCTTCCTGGCTTAATCCCAGCGAGGCACTTGAAGGCTCTCTGCGAATTTCCTCACCCACCAATACGGTTGAGGATGAGGAGGAGCAAGAACCGGAGCTGCCGCCCCTTCGATTCGGTCGTGGAGAGCGGCCCGATGCAGAGGACGATCCCGAGTCCGAGGACGAGTTCGTGCCCAGAGGGGCCAGATCTGTCGGACACCATGAGCCGATAGTGAATACTTCGCAACCGACATCACCCACACTCTTGAAACAGCTGCAGGCAGTCTCTCTTCAGGACAACCAGTTTCATTCAATGTCACCAACCTCGAGAACTGAGAACCAAAGTAGCCCCAGTCTAGGTCATTACACACCGCCGATTGTGTCACCGCCTTCCAGTGCAAACCGTCCTTCTTTGCCTCAGCATCAGTACCCACAGCAGTCTCAGTACTTCCAGCAGCCTCAGCAACACCAGCAACCTCAGCAGTACCAGCAGTACCAGCAATTTAAACAACCCCAGCAACCTCTGAGCCCGCAGCGATCTCAGCAGCCTCAGCAGCAGTCCACAGTGTCTACTAGCAACCCCCTCTCTCCTCCAGCGACAAGTCCGGCGGAGATCAACACAGGACATATCCCGTTTGGCTCAGGAAATGCAGCCGATTTTTCCAGCCAGTTTGGCGTATTTCAGCACCAGCACCGTCAATAAGTAGCTGTGTAATGATGGGAGTCATATCGTAGCAAAAAATAAAGAGTTCTTACGAGAGTCTACGACGATCTCTGACAGAGACTGCGCGTGGGCTCACAAGATTAGAAAGACAGTAGACAGCAAGAGAGAACCAGACCTGGGTGGTTGTTGCGGACTGATGGGCCATTGATAATACTCGCGGACGCGAGAGGAACGTGGGTGAATCGTAACATTGCTATCCTTGCTGAATTGGGCTTGTCTCGACAGCTGTTTGTGGCTGACTGAGTGCAACATACACATTACACAAGCACAGGATGGTCAAAATGGGCAGCTTCCTCTCATTTCTGAGGAATTTCAATCCTCTTGCTCGCCCCATCATCCTCCAGTTCATGAAGCGCGAATAGCACAAAGTCGTTTGCTTATTGACTTTCGACACAAACCGCCTGACCACTGACTTATCGATCGAATATACCGACTGACGTGGCAGGACTGACCACGATAACCCTGTAATATAGGATTCGCCAATCCGTTCTCTAATTACCCCCACCATGGATTCGGACAGTTCTCCTATTACCGCGGCTATCGCCGCTGGCGCTAATGCCGCCAACGAAAGCACCGACTCGAATGGTGTCACCAAGCACGACGCCGACGATGATGAGGAATGCCCCTGTCACAAAGTCATCTCCAACTCTGCTGACCATACGTGCGGTATCTGCCAACGCGCCATTCCCGCCTTGAGGGAAGCTGGAGCGGAACACAAACGCCTGCTCGAAGAGTCGGAGCAGGCGAAGAAGGGGCTAGAGGAGGAACAGAAGCGGGCAGCGTCCGAGACCGCGGAATCAGAAGCCTTGCGCAAAAAGGTCAAGGAACTCGAGGAAGCACTGACTACCAAGGACAATGAACACCAGAGCGTGCAGCGGGATCTTTCAATTCTGAACGACAAATACGTGGACGAGATCGAGAAGGTTGCAGAGATGCAGCATGCCAAGGAGATGGTCGAGAACGAGCTGGAGGAATTAAGTCGTACACTATTTGAAGAGGCAAATGGCATGGTAGCCTCCGAGGCCAGAGCTAGACATCAACTGGAACTGACCCGCAGGCACCTCGAACTTGAGCTGAAGGATGCACATGAGCGACTCGCAGCCGAGACGTCTCAATTAAAGGAGCTGAAGTCAAAGATGGAGGCCATGATAGACTCGCAGCCCCAGAGCAAACGATCGTCGGCTAATCCTTCAGATCGCGGGAGTGTCGATCTTGCGCAACTATTTGGGCTCAGCAAGATTTCGGAGATGGAGCCAGCGAGCCAGGAGCCGGAGACGGCAATAGCAATTGATGGCCAGTTGATTCAGGAATTCAAAGAGTTTGTGACACAGAGTGCATCCGTCCGTCTGGCCAAGATCCACAGCTTGTCCTTCATGCGCCACTGCCAGGAGGAGGACGTGGAGCCTTGCTTAAGATTCGGAAATACTCCAAGGGTGTCAGGCAAGAAGTTGACAGAGGGCATCTGCTCCAACACTTGCTATATTGAGGAAGCCACTGCAGAGCAGGTCAAGGAGTATGAGCGCATAATCCTGACTGCCCAGCAACCCCCGCCACCTTCACGCAACTCCATGTCGAACAAGAGCATGTTGTGGGAGAGACTTCAGACCCAGTACGCCATGTACCAGGCACCAAAAGGAGGATGCCAAACTTGTGGACGGTCCGGTCCATTAACCCACAGGTACCGCGTCTCCACGGCTGACGACTGGTCCTTTATTGATCGATTCTGTCGCGATCGTCTCGTTGCTGTTTGCGAATTTTACATTTTTGTCCGCAATATCCGTGCGGGTCTTTATTCAAGTCGCGCCATCGAGGATCTGTACTCGGAGAGTCTTCGTCTTCGCCTGCAAATGTTTTACGCTCGCTCTGGAGTGCTACCAATCATGCTCGAAGAGCTTGGAGTCGCAACGCAATCGATTGGTAATATGGGGCCATCAGGAGAATGGCCTGAAGGGGTTCAAATCCGAGCGGAGGCAAGTGACGCAGGATCGACCGCCTCGGTCACACCGGCTACGACGCCAAAGATCGAGAGAGCCGAATTACTCTCTCGACCACAGTCCTATAGCGCTGCTGGTAGCGAGTCGGCGTCGCCCAAGGCATCGGAGGAGAAGAATGCAACGGGTGTATCAGAGACAACAGAGAAAGTGGAGGGAGCAGAGAAGACAGTTGCAGAGGCAGTAGTGGCGGAGGAATCGGTAGAAACAGGAGCTGCGCCAGCAAGTCCTTCGACAACGACCTTGGCTTCGGCTGGACCAGAGTCAACAACCCCCATCGACGTTTGAGGAGAAACGAGTCCTCGGCCTAGATACGGGATTATATTTTTGGAACAGTGATAGACTAGCAGACAGGTTGAGGATACAGCTGATGTGGTTATGGCTATCATGAAGAAAACATACCATCTCTTGAAACAGACTGCACTCCATGCTTTGTGCACGCCTTATTGTGGCAATGCTCGGTCATGTGAGCGATTGGTCTCCATCTACATGTCGTCTTTGAAAAAACAAAGAAAAGCATTTCTCTCCTTACCTCCCACCAACAAATACGTACTGAATCCTCTTTCTTTCCACAATGCCCCTAACCTTGACCACCCGCGAGGTCGGCGATGATACTGAATTTATATTCTGTGTCACTGATCTCCCTCCACCCACATACACGGATAAAGCTATTGAGGAGCGGCATGTATCCCTCGATAACGACTATGGAGCGTGGAGCTGCATCCTCTATTACCATCATCCATTTCTGACCATTTCCCTCAAGCTGGTTCAGTCAAGGGCAGACTGCGCTCTTCCGCCGATCGAGTACTTGCACCTTGTCCCACACAAGTCCCCTGGCGAAGGAGTAGTACAAAAACTCTTCTTGCATAAACTTCAGACCGGCTTTTCAAAAGCCATCCATTTCGATTTTCATGAAAGAATCGGCAGTAAGTTCTATACCTCCTGTGATGGACGTGGGGGAGAGGGTCTGAACGGGTTAATAATCCTGTAGTAATCTTTGTAATGATGGGCAGACTCTAACCTGTCTCTCTATGATTTATATTTTGCCATGAATATGTTTATTTCATCCAGTCTTTGTCCGCGCGAACAAGATTCAAATGGGGAATGTCGAAGGCCATGTTGCCTTTGATATTGTTCTTTCAAACAGGAAATCTCTGCCTCCGAAGTGTGCAGTTGAAAGTACCTTGAACCCAAACGCATATACGAAGGTGAGAACCCCGTCTACGGTCAGCGGCGGCAAGTCATTCAAAGAGCTCTTTCCAGAGAGATACCAGGATATGCTCGCACTCCTAAGCGATGCCGGGTCTGTCAACGCTGCCTTTATGTTCACGATTCACAACTGCGCACGCGATGTCACATTCTGGATTCATCGCGTAATGCTCAACAAGTATCCGCGTCTCCAGCAGTTGTTTGCTGACCCTGCCAAGGTCATTATCCCTGTCGAGGGTATCTCCCTGGCGACGTTGTGTGTTCTGATGAAGTACATCTACACCGAGGATCTGGATCTTACCCTCGATCCAAGTCAATTCTTGATATGTGATATGGAACACTTGCCGCCTTCGTCATCCATGTCAAGCTCCACTGCGTCATCAGCAGTATTGACAAAGGCTCTCAAAGAATACAATGCGGCACAGTTTTACGCCTCGTGGGGGGTCAAGGATAAGGTGTCGTGGCTGGACCTCTTTTTGGCGGCCGACCGATTTCAGATTGAAAAATTACGTGAGCAATGTCTACAGAATCTGCTGGCGTCGGTTGACAAGAACAGTGCAATAGAAATCCTTTTCGGGATTGGAACGTGCTTCAAGGAGGAGATTCGTGAGCCCATAGTAGAGTATATCTCGAGACATTTGGACAGCGTGTTTTCGTTGCACGACAAGGATCCGTTCAAGCGGTTTGCAGACCACGCTGATTGCCATTCGGTGATGCTCGAGTTGCTGAGATTAGAGAACAAGAAGGTGATTGCTGTGGACCAGGCAAGGTGGGACGGCCCCTGGGACTAAAGCAATGTTGGTGTGTCAACTGATCTTCGACGCTCCATGGAAAAAGAATTTTCAGATATAATCGCGGTATTATTCGCGTTTTTGTATTCTAGGGAGTGGGAAGAAGATTGCGATACGTAAAGCAAACGGAAAAGACAAACAAAAATGCATCATGCAAAACTTGTCCAAAAAAAACACACAAAGAAAAAAAAAAGGGTACTGCAAAAGAGCGGAGTCGGAAATGTTGGCGAAGTAAATCTTTATTTTGAATGCTGGAGGAGAACAATTGAGTAAAGCAATGTCTCATAACATTTTGCGCGGACTGATTATAACGTCAGGGATGATACGATGGGGACAGAGATTGAGGTAGAGAGAACGACAGCGACGAGATTCCACACTACTGGATAGAGCCAACGAAACAAAGGAGTGGTTTTTTCACGCGGATTGGGAAATAAGATGTGGTATCTGCTCGCCTTCAGGATCAGTGATGTAGAAATGATCACGAATATCGCCATTCCAAAAGTGAAGCAGGGGAACGGTTCCGTCGACTGGATCCTGATACAAGTAGCCGGAACCACCCTCGTATTCGTATCCAATGGCTTTGTCTGAGTATGAATCGGTGGTATAGAGGCGGTCGTGGACGGCGTGGTTACTAACGGTGCAGAGCTACGGTTTTTGCAAACTGGTCGCGTACGCGTGCCCAGTGATGCCCTCGAACGTGTATCCCCTAGTTAACTCCCTGTTGCATTGATGGTGTAGAGATGGTCGGATAGTTGCTCTGACATGTCGTCGTTGTGATAGGGTCAACAACCAAACAGGAGAGAGGGCTGCACAGCTCCCCCCTGGCTGGCTGTCTTTGCGATCATGCAGAAGTACGATGACTCGTTCTCTGTTGTTCAGCATCGCTTCCTCCATTCGGCCTTGCTGAGCCTTTAATTGAACGGCGTGTCGAGCTTCGTTTCAGAAATAGGGGCGAAGGGGTTGAGAATACACACCTTTCGCCACTTCCATTTCTCATTTTCATCACATTCTTCCCACTTCCTCCGCCGTCACCTACAACGCTACTTGGTTATATTCCGACCCTGCTTCCACTAAGCATCTTTCCCGGTCAACACATGGCATCCAGCAATCTATCCGTGACAGAACTGCTTGTCCTCACCGTCTCTGCAAGAAAAACTAATGTTTTAAGCACTGGCTATTGGAGGAACACAAGTTCAAAGTGGGGTTACCTTATTAAAAGAGCATCCGAAACTGAAGTGAAGATCATTTTGGGGATGATTGAACATCCACACATCAAGAACGCGCAACAATTCAAATATCTACATCTAATTCCACATGAGCCCGCTGTGAAAGCGCCCAACCATACATGTCGTGGCCTCCCAGATGACTTCGATAGCCGGGCAGACACTCCTTCGATTGACAGCGGTAACTTCGTGTGTAAGCGAAATCATACTGCGCAATGATGCCCGCTCCGTTTTGAAGAGAAAATGCGATCTGAGCTCAGGCTTTTCTTTTCTCATTAGTTACGGTCCCGGAGATTAACATTATCAAAAAAAGTTGCCCAGAAGAGTATGCCTTTGATATGATTCTTTCAGCATCGAAAGAGATAACCCTCCGCCATTACAACTACAATCCCTCGGACAATCAAAGTCACAATGATGATGAGGCAGATAACTCTGTCAGCCACAAGCCCTTGCCATTCAAGGAACTGTGTCCAGAAAAATACCGAAGCATGCTCGCTCTTCTCAGGGACTCTGGCTCGGTCAACACCGCTTTCGTGTTCACGATCCACAGCTGTGAGCGCAAGATCGCCATTTGGGCCCACCGTGCTTTGCTGGAGACTTATCCACGTTTCCAGGAGCTTTTCGATGAGCCTCGCCTTGGTGGTATCGAACCTCTATCCGACGGAAGATCAGTGATCGTTCCCATTGAAGGGATCTCGTTACCTACATTCTGCGTCTTTCTGAAGTACCTTTACACCGAGGAGCTCAACTTTACCATCGATCCCAGCGATTTTTTGATGTGTGACATGGATCATCTGAAACCTTCTGAATCTCTTTCGGGCGTGCCTGGCGTCCTCAATAAGGCTTTAAGAGAATGCAATGCCTCGCAGTTTTATGCCTCGTGGGAGGTCAAGGACAAAGTGGTCTGGTCGGATCTGTTTCTGGTGGCAGATCGGTTCGAGATTACAAAGCTGCGCCAACTGTGTCTGAAGAATCTGCTCGCCTCAGTGAATAGCCACAATGCGATGGAGATTCTGTTCGGGGTGGGATACCACTACAAGAGCGAAATCCGCGATAATGTGATGAAGTACATCTCTGAACACTTGGACGACGTGTACTCGGTGCAAACTCAGGACCCTTTCAAACGTTTTGCAGACCACGAAGGCTGTCATGAAGTGATGCTCGAGTTATTGCGACTGTCCCGCTCTAAGTGATGAGACATGTAGACAGGGCTGCGACAGTTTGCTTATTACAAACAGCACCGATATTTATAATGACATATTTCAACTACTAAAGATCACTACACCGCTCGTGAAGTAAAAGAAAAGTTCTTTTGTTATCGAGTCGATGGATTTTGTTTATTTCCAGTCTGTCTAAGGAATGACTGTCCGTCGAAGACTGATTCCAAATAGTAGCCTCTGTGTCCCAAGCTGTGAGAACAAACTGCCATCTAAAATATGTGGTGTTGAATCAACTGCACTATCTCCAGCACCTGCGGGGAGAGTGAGATCAGTCAGAGGGTAAGCAGGAGATTTGGAGCAAAGGGGGAGCTCCGCTGGAGGCTATACATGAACATGCATGAAGTTCCTTCTAGATCCTCATCGACATAGCCCTGCAGAAGTCTCTCTATTGTCTCGTCAGTTACTGGGGCGACCGTTTCATCATCGAATACCGCCCTAGATGGAGAAAAAACAACGTGCAAGTTTGTTAACCGAATGAAAGACGAAAACGAAATCTTGCGCCCTCCTACTTCCCCAGGGGGGGTTTTTCGTGATGGTCGCTTCCTGGTGGATTTCGGCTTCCTATCGCGACTTACCAATCGTAATGCTCCTCTTCAGTCCTTGTTTGGCCGCTGTCTGTTCGAAGTATCTCGAGGTCCATCGACTTTTTGACAAAGGTGTAGTAATGGCCAGATGTGATATCGCCGTTGTGGACGGAAATCGCGCGCAAGCCTTTGAAAGAAAAGAGTCGTGAGTTAGAGAGATGCGAACAGCAATGGAATAAAACAGAGAAGAAAAGGTATCTTTACTGTAGACATATTCACAGGGAATATTATTATCGATATGACTGGAAAGGTCCAGGATGTCGTCCACAATGATTCGCCTTGTATCCTTCCTCAAATTGGTCAGACATCTATTTGTGATCACAATTAGTGTCTGTGGAAGATCCACGATCCGCCGAGTGCATTTCAGTTTTGCTTGAGAGCATGAGTCGCAGGTTTTATAGATTGTCTGCTTCTCCCTCCTGAAGTATCGATCCAATGCAGAAGTCAGGGAGGCTTTGTATCCATCATTTGTCCACAGAAGGGCATCCTCCATAGACAAGCAGACAAAACCATCCGCGTTTAGTCGAAAGTGATGACTTGACTGTATATTGCAACCTGAGCACATTGTCTTTTGTTCGGCCATAATTGCGAATTGTAGATCGACAGCACTAACGCTTGGCCGGTGGTACTTAGCTGCACAGGCTTGGAGCAACGTTACAAAGTAAAACAATACTTCGCTCACGTCCAGTGGTTTCCTCGGATCAAAGCGATCTCTGTGAATGATAGCATGACTTCCAGAGAGTTGTTATCATAGAGACACAGGCAAATCAATGAATGAAAAAAAAAAAAAAAAAAAAAAAAAAAAAAAAAAAAAAAGAAAAAAAAGGACTTGCCCCAGATCGTCAATCAGTCGCGTTGGAATAAATGGCACGAGATGGTTGGTGCGGCTTGGTCCACGCTCCTCGCGTCTTTTAGCCTCGATCACGGCTTGGTTAAGAAGATTGACGGTCGCAACACCGACGTCCAACGCCGGATCAATATCCCGGAAATGGTAACGAAATGCCTCCAGTAGATCATAGATTCCATCGCAGTGCCTGAGTGCTTGTAATGCACTGTTTAGGTAACAGTTTACACCCACATTGCATAAACCTCCCGATAACTTGACTCTTGAACCCCATGTCCAGTTGTTAGAACTCTTAAAAGGCGACGATGGCAACACTGGAATCGGCTGTGGATTGGCTGTGGACACTGACTCAGCCTGGGTTTGGCGCGGTGGTGTTTGTTCGCGAGACGTCGGAGTTGCAGTGACAAGCTGTGGCCCTCTCCGCATGAGGGGCTTGTTGAATATAGAGCCCTCGCAGACACGGGCACTCGAAGGAAATGGCGATGCCTTTGCTCTAAATTCATGCCAGCCACTCGGTCTAATATCAATAGGTAGACCCATCTTCCAGCGGTCCTGTGCTCGCCTGTATCTAGGGCGCTTATCTTCTACTCCAGCAGGGACAAATAGAAACGTTGGTCGTTCTAAGCAATATACTGGCGCGCCTCCATATTTATATGTATAGCCAAGCAGTGCACCACTTTGTCTGCGCCATTTGACGACCCAATTATGATATAATTGTTCGAGGGTCAGTTGCGACTGTGAGGATATCCTACCCAGTGGCATCAAGTTAAGAATGTCCTCGCTTCGTAGCCCTCGACTAGAATGTTTTTTCAATGCCCTCACGGTCTGAGACAGCTGCCAGTGCTCGCGACGCCGCCGATGGGGAATACCGGCGGACCAAGCAAGGTATCGGAAGAATCGCCTGTTTAGGCCATAGTCATGATAGATCCGAGCGTATTTGCGCTTACGCGACTTTGCAAAGGCGCGATACGAAGCTTGATACCGGCGCAGGGCATCGATGGTAGTTTGGGGCCTGGGCAGTCGTAGCTTCAAATCCAGATTTCCATTTAGCGACCTCGCGATGAATTGCTTTAGTGAACTCTATTATTTTACACTGTTAATTCGGATCGAATTTCTGCGGGGACGCGTATGTTTGCATTCATTCTCATCCTTGATTACCATGGCGATAAAGTGTTGGACAAGCAAGGTACAGGTTCAACGATTTCTATTGCTGGAAGGCAACGGTATCAGCGTCTGAAGGGTATGGGATCTCAAAATAAAGAAGAAAGCCAGTGGAAAGGACAAGGTGATATTTCTTTTGCGACGACGTTGGAAAAGTCAAGAGTCTTTCAAATACTGAGTACACGATCCACAAAGGAGCTTCAATGACCAAGGACAAAGCCATATGACCACTCTGCACCTCCAATAAAGACCACGTCGCGTCTATTTGGGGAATAAGGACATTTATTATCTATCGCCGCGGCCTCTCACACAAGCAGCTGGGAGCAACTGTGTCCACATGTGGTGTAACTAAATAGCTGTGGTCTTCCACGCTATATCTCTGTTGTCTCTCCCCTTTATTCAGCCACAGAAACTTCATCTGGGAAGAAGACTCGGAGGGTGTTCTTGTAGCAAATATCCGCGAGTTCCTCGGCATCCATCCTATGCAAATCCGCAAGGACAAGTAGCACTTGACTATGAAGAGTGAAGCGGTTATCCAAAGGAGGTTAAACACGCGACACGATTACATTTCTATGAACATTGTGTGGCAAATCCAGCAATCACGTACCCAATAGTGCAGGGTTCGTTTCGGCCCTTGATCATCAACCCAGATTCAAAACGCTCCTTATTCTTGGCGTTGGGCTTGTATAGCGCTTTCTGCTCGTCAGTCATCCCACTCAAATGTTTGAAAGACGCGTGAGTTGGGCGGATATCGCACCAAGGTCCATCTGTCTCGATCAAGAGACGATCCACAGGCACACTAGCTGCAACTTTGAGGTTCTCCTCAGTCTTCAATGAGCTACATGGATGCGAAGCAGTTAGAAACTGGTATATTAACACATCCACCAAAAGGACGTTCCTTCCATAACGCCTGAACTATGCTACACTTACCAGCCATTAAGACTGATGTACAATCCTTGATCAAGGTAGAGCTTGAGATCCTCCATAGTACCTGTGAAAGAATGGACAACCCCGTCCTTAAACCTGTTACGATTCTTGGCGATCATGCTCGCAAAATCTCCCTCCGTATTTCTGTCATGCAAGAACATAGGAAGGCCAGTCATCTCCGCCAGCTCGAACTGGCGCTCAAAGTATTTGAGCTGGGTCTCCTTTGGACAAAAGAACAGTCGATCATAATCTAGCAGCATTTCAAAAAGTCCAGGTAGATGACTGTCAATAACAAACCAACCGTCCCCTGTCTACTTTTCGCAGAGTGAATGCTTGATAGATGGCCGCAGAGCTTCAGATGGCATACCGAGTCCACATTCTCCAATGGCAACCACTTTGGATTTTGTTTCTGGGTTCTGCAGGATGTTTTTCAGAGCATTGAAATACTCAGTGGGTCCACCCTTGTGAGCCTCAAATTCGGTGCATCTTGTGGGGTGGCATCCGACCGTAAAGAACAACTCGTCTATCATGTAGACCATGTAGTGAGCAGCAAGCACCCAAATGAGCAAAACTAAAACGCGAGACCATTGTAGCATTTCCTACTGTCATCCTTGGTGAGGGCAAGAGCTTCACCGCAGTCCTTTAGATTGCCTGCAGTGACGATCATACGGTTCACGCCAGCGCGACGCGCTCGCTGCATGACCTGAGCGAAATCATCTGGAGTTTTGACGGAACGCGGTTTGTTACTATGACGTGCTACAGTTTGTGCATAATGAATGGATATGTTGGCGAAAACAGCCTTCAAGTTTCCAGACGGTAGAACGTGGATGAACAGTGGATGGCTGTTACCTGCATGAGCTCGCGTTCCTCGGTAAATACCGCGAAACATGGGATCGGTCAGATTGATTCCGATATCTATAATACGTTTTGGGAGACATCATTCTCTTTCAGTTGCTATCCAGGGGGGGAATTATGTGCTGTCTTTATTCACTTTTCACTGGTGTTTGATCCGATACCGATAAATTTGGGTGCCATGGTGGAGGTTCTTTTCTTGCTGTGAAAGAGTCAGGGGCGTAGCAAAAATGCGATTGACCGAGGAAAGAGAGAAAGAGGATGTGTTATGAGGATCTTTGCAAAACAGAAGCAGCGTCTTTTATAGCTCCTCGACCGCAAGTAGGTTGGAGCAGATCCTGATGATCAGAATCGAAATGGAGGCGAACTTTTGGTTATCCTAATTGGAAACATGCTGCGTCCCCGACGGATGTTTGAATTGAGGAGGTCAGCGACGCGATAGGGCGAAGAGTGGGGGGACATAATTCGCTTTTGTCAAGGGGTCTATTGCGCCATTCTTTGGTCCATGGTCATTCGTCCTCTTTCTTTTGACATTGCTTGACTCATCGTCTGTCATCTCCAACAACTCCATTCTCTCCATCTCGCAACATGAAGCACATCAGTTCAAATGCAGACCTCAACAGTCAGCTCGCCTCAGCAGGGTCAAAGCTCGTAAGACTTCTGGTTTACGATGGACGACTTGGGACATTTCGTCATTCGCTAAAAATACGCATTTCGCCTTTGCCACCGAGCTAGGTCGTCGTAGACTTTTTCGCCACCTGGTGCGGCCCTTGCAAGACCCTCGCGCCTGTGCTTGAGGGTCTCGAGAAGAAGCATAGCTCCACTATCTTTGCAAAGGTTGATGTCGATCAGGCTAACGACTGTGCAGGTGAGCATAAGGTCACTGCCATGCCCACAATCGTCTTTTTTAAAGAGAGGTCTGAAGTCGGCCGCGTTGTCGGCGCTAACGTCGGTGAGATCCAGGCCATGATAAAGAAGTACGAGGGCGGAGACGCTTTTGCAGGAACTGGTCAGACACTGGGTGGCAGTGATAACCCCAGCACCGTTACGGGTGGCAGTAGCCCTGGAGGCAGCTGGGCCAGTGCTCTTGGTCTCAGCGGCTGGTTGTCATCTGGCGGCGCCAAGGCTGCAGAACCCCCAAAAACTGTGGAGGGGCCGGGCGGCAGCTGTCAGATTCAGGTTCGATTACTGGATGGTTCAACGATCCGTGGAGACTTTGAACCGTCACACACGGTGCAGGAGGTGCAGGACTTTGTCACTGCTAACCTGGATGCCCGAGGCGTGAATGCCCCCGGATTTTTCCTGATGACAAACTTCCCAAAGGTGTAAGTGCATTGCCCGTACTGGGAGATTCATATCGTGGATATGTGTAAGTGGCTAGTAGTTTTGACATTTATTCTGTCTGTCTTTGTCCGTTGGGTGGATAGCGTATACAAGGATGATGCTCTGCAGCAGACACTGCAGGATGCCAAGCTGACGCCACGCGCACAGCTAATTGTGCGTGTGTAGAGATCAGCAGCTAGGATAGCCAAATAAAACTAGGCGTGATAAAGACATCCTGGAATTGCATTGCATTGTGACAGAACAATGGAGGAGCATAGCATGGCCTATCACTTTTGCAATTCTGTCTTTGTGTGATGGATAGAGGAAACAGGTTTTGGACAGCCTTGACGTTCGTCTTCGCGACGTATCACCATCTCTCATCAATAATGGCATGTTCCTGGAAGAAGGGGTAAGTAGGAAACTGAAATTATCTCCTAGACCCACGCATCAGCTTTCAACCTGTTCGTTAAACAGGCGCTCAGCAGCAAGCCTTTCCGCATCGTTGCCATTACGGTAGATCAAAGAGCAGATGGAAATGCCACCGATCTCAGTATACTTAAGGTCTTGACTTGCATTGCCTGTATTATCCTCGGTATCTTGGCCGATGCTGAAGCTGCTGGAGGCGAAACTATTGGAAGATGCTGCTGTCATATCGGGAGTGCGGCATTCTGGGTATCTCCATTGAAAGTCGTTAAGTGCGCTCTCTGTCTATGATAATAGCACGTTTGTCTTTCTTTGACTTTATACGATAGAAAATGTTGTCGATCAATAGGATTAGGTAGAAAACTGATCTGCGGAACCACAGATCAAGGCGCAAACATGAATAAAACGACAATCTATGGGAGGCTCACTAATACCAGCTGGATCCCCTGTTCGTCCCACAAGATGCAGCTGTGCGTTAACAAGACATTGGAACGTAGCCCGAGAGCCAAGAAGATCATGGAAAAATTTCAGGCGACCTCAGCATTGTGCCAGCTCAATGGATGCCCTCTACAGGTAGCAGGGCAGATTCTACAACTGGAGGCTGAAACTACTCGCGGTGAATACCACCCACTGGAATTCACATTACACTATGACATGAAAAATTGTCGAGGCCATTGGTGCGATGGAAGCAGCTTACAATCAAATGAAAGCGGGAAAAGCTGATGAAAGAACAAAATTCGCCAGGAATGCTTGACAATTAGGGGATCGCAGCTCTTGGAGGTTTTGGAACCGATGGCTAAATGCACACATTGGGTGGGTCAGGTCAATAATCCAACAATTTCGCAAATATACAACAGGATCCACTGGATGGGCTCGGCGCTCGACTCTTTGGCCACCGATCCAGCCAGCGATGGAGTTATTTCAAAACTTGGTATTGACCTTGAATTAGGTTGTTCCTGCTTTAATACACTTCTGGTATACGTGAAGCTATGGCGTTGATATTTGAAATATGACAAGCCCATTCGAAAGAGCTTTCGGCCATACGTAAAGAGTAATGATGTAGGATCTCAGGCATTGTACCCATGATAAACTCCAGGCAGTCACTAGATGTACGCAGGGACTATTACCGTTCGCTATAATCTGCCTATGAGGCTTCCATGATTTACGATCGGATCGCATAATGGGTCATGAACGCCAGGGGACCTCGGCCAATGTACAAGAGGTATATCACTGGGAGTAAAAGAAAAAAGAGCGCAGGTAAAATAAACAGATTTCGCGGAACCGATGCAGCTGCAAGCAAGACAAGTGCATCATAGTAACTGGATATTTAGCGGTAGAAAAGAAGAATATGAACCCGCTTTCGCAAAACATGCATGGAAAGATAGCGGTATGTACGTGAGGACCAAAGGTCGGAAGCTGGCAGGGTGCTTCACTGGTATGGCGTGGCTGGTGTATTTTATATATGGAGGGAGGGAAGCGCTCAGAACCACGAATATGGGGGACTTAATAGAATACTTCTTAGCCGCCGGGGGCAATGATCACCCGAAGGACTGATGTGATGGGGTGAGGGAGTGTATGCAGGAATCGTGTGCATCTCCTCAAAGGTCTGATCTTATCCTTTTAAGTTCATTTGTCTGCACGTTCAGAGAGAGCGAGATGTTAGTTTGCTACCATAGAAAATCAATGGGGGATAGATGGCAATTTCGAGCGATACAACTACCGAAGACTGAAGACTGCAGCCTCGCAATCAGCAGTCAGCGATCGCTGAGATCGATATGGGCTTTGGATTTGTATTTCGGAATTGATGTATTCAGCACTCAAATAAGAATATTTTACATTTGCGAGGCATGTGTATGAGGGGGTCTATCACAACCCCAGTCATGGGCGCAGCTCCAAGACGACTGGCGAATCGTGGTGCCTAGACAATCAATGTACCTGAAATTTGATACGCGACATAGACGTGCTGCTGGAGTGTGAGTCGTGTTTCATAAAGCGACCTCTCGTGTGGCTACTCTCTAAAGGTCTGCGACCGTTAGTAAAGAGAGAAAATGGGTTCTGCTTGCGCTGCTATCTTTATGATTCACGATCGTGGTTGTAGATAAAGAATTGATAGCCTACTCATGCTGTTTTTGCTGCCGAAGGACCCTGAATTAAGTATGAGGCTACCACATTTCGGCGTACTTCGTTTGCTTAGCCATGTAGTTGCTCGGACGTTTTCAATTCCGTGCATGGTGGTATGTTATGATGACATTGCTGTCTGTTGATGTTCGAGGTGCATGGAGGGAGTGTCCATGCAGGGAGGCTCATGCGCACACCAACAAACAAACCGATTTTTTTTGGTCGATCTGCTTTGAAGAGAGCCTGAACTGTAATACAGTTAAACAAATTTCTCC
>MU617001.1:4608-27534 GCA_025201705.1 Dissophora ornata
AAAAAAAAAAAAAAGTATACCAGCATTTGAGAATTAAAAAGTGTGAGTGAAAAAGATTGAGTTCGGCAAATAAAAATTGATCAGCAATGTTTTACTATTACCTTCTACACCAGTTTGGTTGATAGCCAACACGTTCAAGGCAGCGATAACCAAGCCGAATATCGAGAAGACCGTTACCGTGAAAGACTTGAAATCCTTGTTTAATTTAACATCCACAGCATTCTCAGGTTCTTTTTCACAGAAATGGACATGATAAATCTTTTTGACGGGTCGAGGAATACACTTGGAGAAACAGGAGAAACAAGAAAAGCAACCCATGTTATTGAAGACAATCGTTTGTCGAGGCTGTCGATAGTGCTAGGAATTGTTGAGTGAAGTTTGACAATGGTATATTGGGAGGCAATGGACTATTTATGTTCAAAAAAAAAAAGTCGCAATAGCGGAACTGAATCAAGACGGTGGTACATGTGTATGTTCATGTACTGTACAGGCATCGTGTTTGCTGTTGCACCAATGGACACTGAACCTCCTGATTTTAGGCTGCATTGGTTTTCCGCGGACAAAAAATGCTTGTTGTACAACATGAGGTTGCATGTACATGTACTGTACTTAGTCAATCTCTTGCATTGTTGGCGCAGCTCTCCTTTGTGATACCCCTTGCATTGTTGGCGCAGCTGTCCTCTGTGATACCCCTTGCATCGTACAGTACCTGCATATACAGTACTGCACGTACATCTTCAATTCTTACCGTCGGAAGGGTGTGCTTCGGCAGTCAAATGCCAAAGCTCGGAGAATTTGCATGCATAATGCATCATGATCTCTACAACGACGACAATTGCTGCTCTTTTCCAATTTTTTCTGCAGCATTACATCGTCTTTGTATGCATGCACATGTTCACGTACTTCTTCAATTCGTACCGTCGGAGGGTGCGCTTCGGCAGTCAAATGCCAAAGCCCGCGGTGAATTTGCATGCATAATGCATCAAGATCTCTACAACTACAATTGCAGCTCTTTTCCATTATCGTCTTGAGTCGTTGTCATTCTTGTTGAACCATTACATTTTCAATTCAAAAATAAACCGGGACTTCACGGCGAGGACTCAAGTATAAAAGTTTACTGCTTGTCAACGGGGATTCATGAAATTCTCTAATTCACAGTCGCCTCCAAACTGACACCTCTACTTCCTATAATTTCACCTATCTTCCTCTTCCAGAAAACTCCTACGATACATCGGTCAATCGGTCAAGTCAATAGCAACTACCTTTGTCTGGCGACTTTCAAGAAAAGTATTTTGTTCCACCACCTTAATTCTACACAACCACTACGAGACGATGGCCAAGGATACCAAAAATTCTCCCACTATCCTTAATGGGTGTGGACTCTTATCAAAGAAACGAAGGAAAGCTGGGCACTACTACTTCTCGCCTAAAAAATGTATGAGCTGAGTAATTGAACAGTCAAATGCGTTTCCAAAGTTCAGTTCTTTCTTGATACTCATACTTTTGCTCACCCTTTGTGATGTCTAGGCTTCTTTTCTCTATTCAAGTTCTTTTGTTGTTGTTGTTGCTGTTGTGGCCTGTGGGACTGCATAATGGGCTATCTAATGAAAATGCATGGTCTTTTCGTGAAGGTCAACACGGTCATCATGATAATCTTCGCTTTATACTCCGACTGGTACAACGTACAAATTTTCCGCTCGTACCGTTTATCGCTCATGGAGCTCAACGAGACTACTGCAGAGAATCTTGGCAACTTCTTTTCACTTGTCTTCATTTCCGGTATTACGGTGGTCGTGGTCCTGACCAAACTATACACAAAGGGCAAACATGGACATGTTGGGAAAGATAACATAACAGTTCCATCGCCAACGCGAAGTAAATGGGATCCACGGGATCTTGGAGTACACGCCCACTATTTTCAGCACATTATGTTCGCCCGCGTCTTCTACATCCCTCACATATGTTATGCGCCTAACAACGAGCATAGTCAGGCTTCAAATGGTTTCCTCCTGGTAACGACTTGCACGAATGCGGTTTTCAGTATACTGAAGGTTTTCCTTCACTCCTTCGGTCAGGATGAAGGCGTCTTCGTCCTCCGCTTGCTCCAGCTCATTTTCAGTCTTTTGAGTATGTTGTGGAACATGATCACCGTTGGCATAGATTTAGCGACCAGTGAAAGAAAAAAAAGACAACAACAAAAAGACCTAGAAAAAAGCAAAAACAACGCAACAGAATAGTATCTTCCATTATTATTTTCACAGTCCAAAACTGCACACCAACAGTAAACACTCTAAATTTACCTTTCTGAACCTTATTTTGTTGCGAAGATGTTTCAACAAAAACAAGGGAGACGTGCAACTGTAAAAGTTTAAAAGTTGCTTTTGTAAGTTTTCAGGGGTAACTTTTTTTTTTTCAGGGTCGATTCTTAATTGGGAGCGTATTTTAGTGTTTAATACCCACCTGCAAAACTTCCCTTTTTGAAAGCCTTTTCCTAATTGCAAGATGCACTAATTCTTCAACTGCAAGGTCTTTTCGACAGAAGAATACACAAACGAATGTCGCATCCTCATCTTCCCCCATCTTCCCCCCATCTTCCCCCATCTTCCCCCCATCTTCCCTTCACAACACCATTCTCAACTGTTCTACCCTTTCTCTCTTTCATTCCTTCACCCATATCAAGCGATAACCTTCAGCACCACTCAGACCTTTTCCATCAAGAAATGAACCTGGTATGCCTCCATGTTGACGCGTCGTCGAATGACGACCAAGGGACCTGTGGAACTCTGACTGGCAGCAATGCCTTCGAGCCGACGCCTACCTATTAGGATTTTTTAGACATACCCACACGCTTGCAAGTTGCGTTGAAAGCCTTCTCTTGGGATTAAGCGACGATCTTCCCGCTGGATGCGACCCTGCGCTTGTTGAATGCTATTCCTCAGGCGTGTCTGTGGATGCTGACAACGAGAAGCGATTGTCACTTGCTTACGATGTGCAAAAGCTTTCGCTGGTCGATTATAGAGAGGAGTCGTAGGTTTACATGATTCTGTCATGGACCGACAGGCAGATTGGAAGGGGTAATAGACAAGGAACGGTGCCTCTTAAAGTGCCTCTACATCAAGAGTGCAGGACTGTAGAAGTCGTGAGTAATTCTAGGATTGGGGGGCAGGGGACAGGGGACAGGGGTCGGAGAGGAGCGGGTAGAAAAGCTGCTTTATTATGATCTTGCCAGATCGGTTATTATACAGTATTATCGTGTGGCTTATCCTGTTGCAAGGACACGATCGAGCTCAGTCCCGTCAAGCAGCAACCTGTCGAGGAGTCGACCGTCGATCTTTCGATCTGGGAGCCGTCTGGGACTATGACCGATTCCGTGCCAGCCAGGTGGGACCCGCTGGCCGCCCAGTCTAGTAGAGTTCCAGCAATCCCGCTTCCAGTGCTGTCTTTTGCTCCAAACTCGGACCAACGGCAGCAATCTTGCGCTCGGATCGAGAAGGGTATGGAGGTAGGCGAGCTGTTCCTTCGCGGTCTGCACGCTCACAGCTTCGAGTGGCAGGCTGCTATGGCGCATGTCATCGCTCGGAGCAATGTTCGGCTGACGCAGGTTACCGATACCCATCTCGAAAGAGGGTTGCAAAGGACCTGGCTGAGACCCTGAGTGCCAGGGGAGACTGCCAGCTGCGATGCTGAGGTGCAGATCCGTTCGATGTCAAATCGCTTGAAGCGTCTGAAGCTGTATGATAGGGTCTCGCCAGTGCTCCATGAGCAGGATACGATGGCAACTGTGCCGTATGCTCTGCCCTGCCGCCCTCGTGCTGCTCTGGCCGATGGTAGTCGGTCATTATGGTAGGAGTCTGTAGGTGAGCATCGCGGTCTTAATAACGGAAAGCGTATGGTAACGGAGACGCAGTGGTGATTATGTCAATAAACAGAGCCTGTTACTTTCCAGCGTATTTCAACACTCTCTCTAACGATTGAAGCATAGCTGACTTGTCGAAGGTAGGAAAGAGCGAAACATGGGGATGTTCGAGAAACGCGGAACGGCTTTCTTTATCTCAACTCTACTAGATCCAGGTACTAAGCAAACAAGTATACGAATATAGTGAGCTGCAATTGCTCGACAAGTCGACTCAAGGAGTGCTTGATATCTTTTCACTCAATAACGTCTATTCTCTTCTGAGTTGATGCACTACAGTGACATGAACCAAATGAGAGTGGTTTAACACGAAATGAGATTCCTTCAACTGGAATGTCGAATGGAATGGAGACAGAAAATGGGATGTTGTAGTTCGAGGAGCGGTAATTACCATTCACTCGGCCAATCAAATTGTTTAATGCCATTATCAACCACGTTGGTCTCTCCCCACGATGGATTATAACAAGAACTGAATCAGATTGTGTAATGCGATCATCAACCACGTTGATCTCTCGCCACAATAGATTATGAAAAATAAAACACGGATCAAGTTATGCGATGCACTAAATGGCAATAAATGCTCTGTCAAAAAAAAAAGGTTTACGTACTTGTCCTAATATATTTGGCCAACATGTTTTCACGAAAGATCTATGCCGCAAAGGGCTTGGTATTTTGCACTTAATGATATGCCATCAATGAAAGGCGCCGATAACCTCAGCCGTGCTCCTCACTTCAGCAAAGTCCCTCAGACTCTCGACATGCACACTGTGAACGGTCTGTGCATCGACTCCAGCCTTCCCAAACGCCCTCGTGGCATCCCCGATGAGAATGATGCGCGCCATCTCGACCGCAAGCCCGTCCTCTCCCCGCTCATCCTCTGGCGCATCCTCCTGCGCCTCGACAAACACGCTCACTCCGTCAGTCCACCGCGCCGAGGCTGCTGCGTCGGCCATGTTGCCGTGTCCGCCCCATTTCCCCGTCAAAGCCAGATTCTGGGCTGTCCGAACAGCTGTGCTGACGGCGAGGTCCGTTGCCATGCCCGCAATGAGTAGAGTCTTGATGCCACGCTTTTTGAGAATCGACTCAAGCGGCGTGTTGATGAAGATGCTGTGCCCATGCGAAGTCATGATGATTTCGTCCGGGGGCGGCAGTGGAGCAGCATCCTTCTTGGGCTCCGCCGGCGCAGGACGTGGTGTCTCGTCAAGAGTATAGACGAACTTTGGCCCTTCCGGACGCATTACCCTCGGCGCGGCGAATTCGAGAAAGTCAATGGCGCGCACCTGTTCCCCGTTTGCTCCGAACGGGCCAACTTTGCTGACATGCAGCGGGTGGTCAGTCCAGACGGGACGATACTGCACATGGATGATCAGTGGTCTCTGGTCCTCTGGCTTCTCTGCGCAGGCATCGCGGAAAGCTGCGATGAGCGCCGCGACGTTCTTCTCAAAGTCCGGGTTGGAGGCGCCAGTTCCCCAGGCGGCCACGTCGCGGAAACCGAGTTGGTTGTCGATGAGGAGCAGCGCCGTGGTGCTCATCGGCGGGACTGGCGCTATGATGTCACCGGTGACGGCATGACGCGACATTGTGGTTCGATTGATGGAGTTGGGATGATGGAATGCAACACAAGGTGCGAAGCAGCACCCTACGGGAGCTCCAGCGCCCACATGGATGCACGTGATGCGTTCAACAGACAATTCACACGCCTGCTCCTCGCAAGAACGAGAACGCAAACTCTTTTCTACACCTCCACATCTCGACACATTCCCAACGCCCTCACAATATCCTTCATGACACTGGTCCCGTCTTTGACACCATTGCCATTGCCAATCGCACCACAACCGACAGGCCAAAAGCGTGGTCGCCCTCAAAAAACCTGCCCTCCACAGGTCCATGGTGTCCATGGTACGCGTTTTTTTTAGACGACGAGTTTAGCTTCACCCTCCTCATTCGCATGGTCTTCCACTCCACCTGTTCGTCGCTGTTCTCGTCAATGCCCTGCCCGCACCATTCACGCATCCATCCGCGCCAATCGACCTTGTTTTTTTTATCATCGACTCTTGTCCTCCCTCTTATTGATTGTATCCTCTCTCGCATTGCCTGTCTCGTGTCCATCTAAAAAGACGGTGCCGACATTGATGCTACTACTACTACTACTGAGCTGCTCGACATGATTCTGGACGCACCATCCGAGCAGGACGCAAGCTCGGAACGATCTGACGGATCCGACTCGGAGACAGAACTCGAGCCCGCCACACTCATCAACGCAAACTCACCACCGCCAGCGGAGGTACAAAAAGCAAAGAAGCGAGAAAGGCTGCAAAAGGTACGTCCGTTACGTCAGGATCAACACTTCGGTCGATACGAGCGACAGCTTATGGATGTTATTGTTGTCTATGCCAAAGCTCTTGAAGACTGAGTATTGGATCGGCTGGTGGCGCCACCTGAACTTCTGACCATGTCGCTTGTTGAGGAGCAGGGGAGCGCAGAAGAGCTCAATGCTCGATCGGAAGAGAATCGGGTTCGTTCGCGGCAGCTCGAGTATGAGCATCAATCGCTTGCGGTAAACAGCAAGGACCAATACAAGATATACTACCGTTTTTACATGGTAATGGTCACTGCAAACTCCATCTCTCCAAACCTGTGGGTCGATGCCTGTGGAGTCGATTCCTTGATACCTTGCCTATGGATCCGTGGTTCTGGCTTAATGCTCAATGCTCAATATTCAATGTTCAAAACGTTCCTAGAAGTTTTGCGACGACCACTATCAGCACGAAACATTGGCAGCAGCAGGCATACCGCGGTTAGCACCCATGCCTGTCCCTGTCATGCCGCCGCCGCCGCCGCCGCCGCTGTTCTCAACTACAGAAGCACTGGTATTGGCTCCTATGACTCCAGCTGCTGCACTCGAAGCAAGAGCGATTGCTGGGCCGACAGATACTTTCAAGGTAAACCACCGATTATCGACCGTGAGTCAGGTCTGGTGTTAATACCGTGCCTTTGAGTCATTTAAGGAATCCAGAGGTAGCCCTGAAGCCCATGTGCAGCTTCAAGCTTGTGCCCGAAAGCAACTAAACAACAGGAAGCGAATCGTCGAGGAGGTGGAGTTCCTAGTTACTCAAGAGCTGGAGGAGTCTCAGGGATGCCAGAGCCGTGAACTCGCACTCACAAATGCAATGGAAAGGTTGGATGGCGTGCGCGTACAGCACAAGTGGAGCATCAACCAATTGGTTAAGTACTGTCGCCAGCAGAGTGAAGGGAGGAAGGGTAAGGGAAAGGGTAAGGGAGTAAGGGTAAGGATAAGGCTAAGGATGATGCTGGCAGCGCTAGTGCTGGAGAGAATCTTGCTGGAGCAAGCAATGACGACGACGACGACGACGACGACGATGAGGAAGGATGATTCCATGCAATAAAATCTTTTTTATTTCCTGTGTGCGGCTGTGTTTACTGTGTAGGGATGGATGAATGAGAAAACCGATGACTGACGATGGCGGTGACGATGATGAGGGGACGGCGCCGCCAGCAGGTGTGTGTACCAAATGGTTTTCCATGAGGTTTTGATATTCTCCATGGTGTTTGTTGTTTATCATGTCAGCCTGGCGCTTCGCGCTCGCGCTTCTGATATCAGCCATTGCGATTGGCTCTACCTTTATAATTTCAACAGAGAATACGGTCGCTGTAGCCTCTTTCTGGGGAGACAATTTCTTTTTTGCACCTTTTTGGCCCGCCATGCAACTATTAATTTTTTTTTTATTATTGGTATTGACAACTGGCTTGTGGCAGCCAAGCGTTCAAAGCGACGTTGCTTTTTAATACTTCAATGTCGGCTCTTCCTATCACACTGAAGCAGAATTCAGTAAGCGTGGATTGTTCACCCACTAATAGGGAACGTGAGCTGGGTTTAGACCGTCGTGAGACAGGTTAGTTTTACCCTACTGATGAAATGTTGTTGCAATAGTAATCGAACTTAGTACGAGAGGAACCGTTCATTCAGATAATTGGTATTTGGGCCTGCCTGAGCAAGCAATAGCCCGAAGCTATCATCCGTTGGATTATGACTGAACGCCTCTAAGTCAGAATCCGTGCTAGAACGCGACGATTACCGCCTTTTCCGATGTCTAGTTAAATACGAATAGACCTCCGGGTCCTGAATCATACTACGTGGGGTGGTCTTGTTGAGCAGAAAGGCTTAATGAGACTCCTGCTAATGTTAATTTCAAAAATTGGAAGAGATAGATCCATTGCAGATGACTTTTAAGTAACGGTGTACTGTACGCAGTAGAGTAACCTTGTTGCTACGATCTGCTGAGGTTCAGCACTATGTTGCACAGATTTGTTCGAAAGAACAATATCTTTCTCCTTTCATTAGGTTAAGGGTAAGGCTTGCTTTACCTTGACGTGTAACAAGACATGCACACAAGTCACCCGCCGAGAGTCGCACTCACTCACCAACTCCATGCAAGATACCCAACCTCAATGTAACTCCACCTTTTTTTTTTATCTCTTAGATAGAGCAATTAGACTACATAGACTAATCAGACCCAGGGACGTTGGCTACTCGGGCTATAGCTCGAGCCCATAAAGTCTTGCCCCCACAAAAAACGGATCAAGGGAGGGTCTCCTGGCGATGGAGATCGAGCTCTGCGCCTTGAAGCAGAGGTGTCTGGAAGGGAAACAAAGTTGTATCGGGACCAGCCTGCCTACGGGTGATTGTACTTTTTTTAAAAGAATTATTCCGTACTGACATTGATGAAGTTGGAGTGCGAAGTATGTGTGTGAGCTAGCAAGAACACAACTTTTCTTTTCTGAAGCGAGGAGAGCAGAAAAAAAAATTCAGGACCGATTAGAGCAGATCAGACCGATTAGAACCAAAACCTCTCCCATTAGTGCAAACTCCGAATAGTTTAATTACCGAATTATTATGTCATTTTACTTGAAAGGCACAATACTAACTTTAATTACTATTGCAACAACATGAATTCTGCTTAAGTATAATAGGAAGAGCCGACATCAAAGGATCAAAAAGTAACGTCGCTATGAACGCTTTACTGGTATGCTATACTACTTTGAACCAACGAGCTTCTGAGCACATCGTCTGGTCACTATAGTATGCAGATCAGTTTGTGACTATATTCCTTCCAGTCCAAGACTTGGCACTCCTTCGAACAGTATTTAGACCGCTTGCACTTCGAGCAAGAATACTTGGATTGGCCTTTTCCGCAATAGTGGCACATATCCACTATTTGGTGCGGAGAGACAATGACAGAGTTTGGATCGTCGATTCTGATGATTGGCCTGCCGTCCATAGCTTTTCTAAGATATGGATTGATGACGCTAATCTTTGTTCCAATCGCCAGGATGTGTTTTTTGTCGAAGTTGTACAGACTGACCCGCTGCACATTCAAGTTGCTATCTTCTGCAACAAAGGAAATCGACATGTTGTTGTTGAACGGCGCCGTGATAAGCGTGAGCTCCAGCACAAAACCGTCAAGCACATGGTCCGAAGTGGGGTTGATTTCGTTCAGATATATGGGCTTCAGTCCAACCCACGACAGTGGCGCGCTCTGGCTTTTCGAAGGCTTGGCTGTGAAATTGATCTTGACGTATTCGTCACTGCTCATGATCTTTCTGTACTCGCTGATGCCTCGTCTGTGGTTCACAATCAGCTCTTTCCTAAATGGATCGGCCAGCTTCACGACAGGTTTTTCCTTGCCCTTACTGAGCCCTCCAATATTCCGCAGCATCAGCTCAAGCATCTCTTTGCTCGTCGACTCGTACGGCAAGAAGAACGGAATCTGCTTTTCCTCTGCGTTCAGCCCCTGTTCGTAGTGACGCGCGATGCTGTCTGTGTTTCTATTCGCCATGCTACAGATCCCTAAGGAGTAGTAGGCTTCGGGCACCTTTCTATGGTCCGCAGACGCAACAAAT
This sequence comes from Dissophora ornata, assembly GCA_025201705.1. NCBI lineage: Eukaryota > Fungi > Mortierellomycota > Mortierellomycetes > Mortierellales > Mortierellaceae > Dissophora > Dissophora ornata. Next base: position 14,444 of record MU617001.1, read on the forward strand.
AGGAATTTGGTGTATGCGTCTGTTGCTTGCTTGTTCCGGCCCATTAGCTTCAACGTGCAGGCTTTGTGATATAGGTTGTCCACATCGTCTTTCGAAATCTCCTCAATGCGATTGAAGTCTCGCAGTGCAAATTCGCGTTTGTCGATGAAGTTGTACAGACACCCGCGAATCTCGAGGAAGAACTTGTTGTTGGGATACTTCTTGATGCATTCTGTCAGAAAGTCTATGTTTTCGTCAGACTGCATATTCAGTACCGCATGGCAGATTCTACAGTCCTGATTAAACGCCAGCTCGTCGATGTTTTCGCCGTGTTTTACTGTGCGGTCGCTATATGACAAAAGCAGAAGAACGTGCTTTCGGATGACCTCGCGGATATCGATCGGCATGGATCCGACAAAGTGCTCTAGCTTGTAGCACATGGCCAGCCGGCCAATGAACGACCTTGAATCGTTGTCGAGAACAACAATGCTGCGCCGTGCAATGCTGTGAAATGTGTCCATGGCCTCCATATAGTTCAGCACAGCTAAGTACATCCGGTTGCTAAACTCTGATTTGTCTTTGCGCTTGGCCAAAACCTCAAAATCGTATTTGTAACCATTGCTGGTGATTTTGGTGGGCGACACACGGTTTGATTTGTTTCTGATGTTCTCCCAGTCATTTAGCGTTTCCAAGACTTCCGATTTGTCTGGGTATTCGTATGAAATTTTGCGGAAAATTCTCTCACGGATAGTCATGTTTTCGAACGGCAGGTTGAGTTCCTTTTCCCAATCGATTACGTCCGAGATGTCTGCGTTGCTCTCCAGTGCCATTTGGGCTATTGCTTTCTCTTTAAGGCGCGCAAGCTTCGAACCCTGCTTTTTGGATTTCTCATTCCATTTCTCGGCCTTGTTTATGTTTCCAGACGCTAGATGGAGACTGACAAGGTTGTCCATGGCGTTCGGATCGCCATAGTTCAGCGCATATAAAAACAGCTGCTCGGCCTGTTTGAAGTTCTTGATCACACCATCTCCGTTCATATACATAAGCGCCAGATTGTTTGCCGACATCCCGCTTCGATGCGAAATCGCCTTCTCGTACCATACTACAGCCAGCTCAATACTTTTCTCCGCAATGCTGCCTTCGTGGTAGCCCAATGCAATGCAGTGTTCGGCCTCCTTCACCCCAACGACAGGAGCGTTGTGTTTGTCGAATGCGTCGAACTTGGAGATCTCCAGCAGTAGTTTAAGCGCCTGTGGGTAGTCTTTGCTGACGCCGTGCCCGTTGATCATGAACAGAGCCAGATTGTACATGCCTTCTGCATTACGCATATCGGCTGCCTGTTTGTAGCACTCTACAGCCATGTAGTAATTTTGATCATCGCGGTATTCGTGGCCGGCCCAGACATGCTCCAGTGCAGGATTGTCGTTGAACATCAACTTTGTGAATTCGTCCCTGTTTGGCATGTCTTTGAACTTCTGTCTACTTTTCAAATTCAAATCTTTGATGCTTTGGTCGTTGTCTCGCTCTTGCAGCCCCTTTAGTTTTCTGGCGTCCGATCGCATCTGCCGTATTTCGTCATTGTTCATATCTAGGCTGAGTGCTTTGTCGAAATTTTTGATGGCCTTGTCGTATTTTTCCAGCGACTCATACGCCTTTCCGAGCCTGATGTACGCCTTGAGATAATCGGGGTTTAGGCGTTTAGATAGCTTAGCATCCTCCAGGGCTTGGGTGTATTTGCCTAGCTTTAGATAGCAAAACGACCTGTTGGAGTACAAAACCGAAAGATCTCCGTCTGAAATGCCCGGCAGAGTGATGGCGTCCGTGTATTTGGTCGCTGCTATTAGGAATTTCTTCTCTTTCAGCAGGTTGTTGCCTTCATGCTTGAGTTCGATCGACTTTTTAACGTTTTCGTTCATAATATACATTTTGGAGTCACTCGAATGCGAATGTATAATGTCGTCCAGCTCTTCGTCCGTAACACCAAGGAACAACAGGATGCCTTTCAGTCCGTTCCAGTACTGTTGGTACTCTTGAGTACTGATTTTCTTGTCTGAGTGGTGGGCAATGCTGTTTCGGATAGGCATTAAGCGTTTAAGATTGGCTTGGAACACCTTGTCTCTGTTGAGATCGGTCATGGTGAAAATAGCGTTGAAAATCGACAGGTCCCATTTTCTGATGTCGCCGCCTTCCAGATACTCCTTCTGAATCTTGCCTACGTGTCGGTATACGTTTAACCCCTGGTTGTTCGTGAAGTGCTGTCCACACTCAGGCGAGTTGCTCCACGCCACCTTGTACTTGTGTTGCCAACTTTGCTCAAACGCCTTTCTCAGACATTCCGACGCCTTTACAAGCAACAGTTCGATCTTGCACCAGTTATAAAACTCTGCGGAATACATGTTGCAGCCTACGTTAGATTGAGCAATACGGTTTATCAGCTTACTGTTCAAACCCTGCCCCAGCTATTTGCACATGCACATATCTGATATGTGTATGCATCGACACAGTCAAACAAAATCTCAGAAGCCACGTCCAGAGAGGCTGCTGGACTACGAAGTTCCCAAGAAAAAAATGCGACTGCTGCAATGCATATGTGTACACCACAGACTTCATCGAAAATGTCGAGCTACAGCGTTCCGCATTAAAAGTGCGAGTTGTCGTCGAAAGAGAATTATTCCAGTGTTGCGCTTTACCTTTCACCAGTGAATATTATAAAATAATGAGATGAAGAGATGAAGGGTAAAGGATGAAAAGACGAGGGGATAGGAAAAATTCAAGAGGCGACGGAAGAGGACAAGATGTACTGTTTGCCTTTTGCTTTGCCTTTTGCTTCGCCTTTTGCTTTGCCTTTTGCTTCGCCTTTTGCTTTGCCTTTTGCTTCGCCTTTTGCTTTGCCTCTTGTTTTGCCTTTGTTTTCTCTGAATTGGACATAGATCATTGTTGCACAAAGATAATTTCAAGGGTACCTGAGGCGAGGTGCAGCAGTGCATTGATGTTCCTTTGCGACATGTCCTCGAAAAGACAACTGGCTTGCAGCAGCCAAGCGTTCATAGCGCCATTGCTTTTTGATCCTTTTATATCGGATCCTTCTCTCCTCCTTGCATCGAATTCGCGGGACGCGTCGTGATGCTCTGTTCACCAGTACTAATTTTTACTTCACTAAAGGGTATTGTATTTGGTTCAAGCAAGCTATCTGGATCCTGTGGACGGGATAATTATAGAGATAGAATGGCGCATATGGATGTGTCGAGGGGAGTATTTTTCCAAAACTAAAACATAACCTCACCCTCACCCTCATCCTGATGGACTGGCCTGGTAATGCGTGAAAGGGTGGTTCATAAATAGCGAGAACCTGCTGTTGCAGCTCATTTGTCTTTTCTCCTTGAGGTGGCTGCATTGTCCGATCGCGCATTGCCCCAGATCATTGAGATGTTGCAAAAGGTGGGCTAAGAGCATCGACGTTGTGCTTTCCGCGGTTGGTCTGACCGCTTCTGAAGGTTCTAGCATGTTCAAGCTAAAATTGGGCTCGCAGTTCCATTGTTCTTCGCGGTAAAAGGTCATCGTAGGCAACTCCAGCTGCACAAGGGCGATATGTTTGCAACAAGTTGAATGCGAGAGAAAATACTTGCATGTGCAGCTGATGATGTGGCCGGTGTGGGACTTATATTTTCGGCTACGCAGTAAGAGAAATACAATTGACTAGGCATGGCTATACATACCGCGATAGAGATGCCTCCAACTACCAGAATATCACTACCGACACCGCCTGCATCATCCGCCATTTGTCTTGCATCATCAGCATCGTTATCAACCTCACAAGTACCGTTTATCGGAGAATCATTGATTTCATCAACGCTGTCTTCGGCTGTGTTGCTATCCGCCGTTGTCAGCACCGCACCCTGAAGCATTTAGAATACATGGACACCTAACGCGTTAGTGCAAAACGATATAGGAAAGCATACCCCACAACGAGCCAGCAAAGATACGCAGCGAGGGTTTCTAGAATTAACTGTTCTATCTTTCCGCAGGATGCGACGTCAAGGATGGCGATATTGTCATCGTCATCTCGATGAAAAGGTTCTTATTCGGAGGAGGATGGAGGTTCATGTTCATTGGTCACAGAGCTGGTGATGTCCATGAGGTGGGAGAAGAGGTGCCAAACCACGCACAGACTTGTACATCTGCACATGTACTTCAGCAGAGAAACAGTCGTCTTGGCTTATTTTCCGGTAACATTCTCTACTTCACTATCAATCTTCCAACGCTTGCGGTAACACTCTCTAGTTGACTATCCTTCTCCCGAAAATCGACATTCCAAAGATTAACCATAAATTTTCAATTCAAGATAGCAGAAAAGTGATCATAGGGTATAATAACTGGCTTGTGGCAGCCAAGCGTTCATACCGACGTTGCTTCTTGATCCTTCGATGTCGGCTCTTCCTATCATATTGAAGCAGAATTCAGTAAGCGTTGGGTTGTTCACCCACTAATAGGGAACGTGAGCTGGGTTTAGACCGCCGCGAGACAGATTAGTTTTACCCCACTGATGAAATGTTGTGGCAATAGTACGAGAGGAACGGTTCATTCGGATAATTGGTATTTGGGCCTGCCTGAGCAGGCAATGGCCCAAAACTATCATCCGTTGGATTATGGCTGAACGCCTCTAAGTCAGAATCCGTAATAGAACGCGACGATTAACGCCTTTTCCGATTTTTAGTTGAATACGAATAGACCCTCGGGTCCTGAATCACATTACACAGTGTGGCCTTGTGGAGCGGAAAGGCTTTATGAGGCTCTTGCTAATGCTAATTTCGAATATTGGAAGAGATAAACCCATTGCGGATGACTTTAATTGAACGAGGTATTGTAAGCAGCAGAGCATCCTTGCTGCTACGATCTGCTGAGATTAAGCCCTTGTTCTATCTCCTTATCTTTTTTTTTTTTTTTTTTTTTTTTTTTTTTTTTTCATTTTGCGGCTAGTTCCTTGTTGCAAAATTAATAGGGTCCGACACGGTTGGATAGGGTGATCTTTGCATCCTCAGTTGATGTTGTTTATAAGTTCCTTTAATAAAGCACACACAATGAAAATGATATGGTCAGCTAATGTTGGCCGGTTACTTTGTATGTGTCTTCGGAAAAGGCAAAGAGCAAAGGGACTACTGCGCAACCCTTTTTCCACATATGCAGTATCTATATTTGGCTAACTGTGGTGAGGTTGAAATTGTTAGCCAGTTTTTTGCTTCCAGCTGTCGCGAAAAGGGTATTATATTAACAGTGTTTATGTTTTGCTTGTAGGCTAGGTCGACTCCAGTCAGGAGCCACCTCAGACATCTTCACGCCCATTTGTTCGAAGATATGGAGGAGAAATATCTAGGGTCAGATAACACACAAGTCTTTTTTTTTTTATTTCTATCACAATGTTGCCTGCTCCAAGGCTTTCCCCCTACGACTGCCAACAAAAGGTCCAAAGTATAAAATGGCGTTTCTGTGACCCACAACACCCCAGCTGCACCTTTTAACACCAGCACCTTAGCTACACCTCCTAATACAACAACTATACCTCTCAACACCACCACCACATCTCACAGACACTGTAAACCTCTGTCCAGAATGGCACTAAGACGCACTAGCACTCTTACCCTTGACAGAGAAGTCATGGTCATCAGCCCCATCGTTCTAAATGCTTACACCGGCCATGCCGGATTTGTCGTCAGGGAAGTCGGCGGAGAGGACTTTGGACGAGTCCTTTTAGCAGACTTGGATGCTTTGAGAGACAACTATCGAAGGGAGATTTTTCGAACCCTACAGATCCGAAACGATGCACCAGTACCATATCTTGTGGGTACTGTACTCACCTTATCCGGGTGTCTCGTGAGAACAGTTGCTCCAGGTCAGCGGGACGTGGAGCTCCTAATAGTAACGGAGCTGGCGTTGACCCAAGGTGGCGGCCTTTAAGCTCCATATCCCAGGGTGGAAGCACGATATCACAACGATGTGTTGCAGCACTTTCAGAACGATGGAGCTGATATTCTGGTTATTCCGGCCAGCTCCGCCAGATAACAAACAACACTTCAATAAAAAAAATGACTCTCGTTGTTCCGTTACTTCATCTCCCCTTGTCAACGCAAACCCTGTTCTACTTCTCACTATCCCAATTGTTATTCTTCAGACTGAAAATGACAAAAATATTGGTGTTCTCGCTCTTTCAAAGCCGTGAATGGTCTTATGTTTTAGTCTGAGAAATAGACAGAGTAGTAGTTGCAATAAAACGACTTGCGAAGTGAATAACAGGACAAAAAGATGGGGTTCCTTTATTGCACACCTGCTAATTTAACTAAGAAGTCGTCTTATTTGCATGCCTTGCGCCACCAATATAGCGCAGTAGGACATGCTAGACTAGGACCCTAATGCAACGCACTTTTGTTTCCTATCATTCATTCTTACACACTCAAATTTTTCAAACGGCACTAGCATATTTATTTCTGACTGGCTCTTTTGACCTCCAGTGCATTGTGCGGCTACAGTTCCCCTGATCTCTCCTATCTCAGGATCCTCCCCAGAGAAATCAAGCCCGTATGTATGGGACCGAAAATATTCTCGTACACGATGAGTGTGTCGATACTCTCCTGCGCGGCCATGTTGCGATCGTTTATCTGCCGCAAAGGCTTACTGAACATTATAGGTTGACCTCTGCCATTGAACTCATAGCGTGCTTGTTGGCCGCCTTCTTCAGCATTGAATGACTGACCATAAACTCTTGGGACTGACCCTGCTAATCCGAATCCTGGGGTCCTGCGAGCAAGTACTTCATGGTCTCGTGCGCATCGCACTAAGGAGGAATTACCATGCTCCGCATGACCCCGATCACTATTGGCATCTTCTTGATGATTACTGTCACTCTTTGAGCCGTGAGGGTCGCCAGTTCCTCTGCCTCGTCTTCGGGGGTTGTTTGAGGCAGTAAACGTGCGAGCTCTCTTGCGTGGTGATCTGTAATCGATCTCCTCGTCAAGGTCCTCTTGACCGGGTCCGTCCGAACAAATGGTGAGGGATTCGTGGCTTCTGGATTCGCCGCTGCTGGATTCGCCGCTGCTGGATTTGCTTCTGGATTCGCCGCTGCCGGATTCGTCACTGTCGGATTCGTCACTGTCGGATTCGTCACTGTTGGATTCATCGCTGCTGGATTCATCGCTGCTGGATTCGCGACTTCTGGATTCGTGGCTGCCGGATTCGCGGCTTCTGGATTCATCACTGCTAAATTCATCGCTGCTGGTTTCGCGGCTTCTGGTTTCGTGGCTGCTGGATTCGTGGCTGCCGGATTCTCGGCCTCTGGATTCGCAGCTGTTGGGTTCGTGGCTGCTGGATTCGTGGCTGCTGGATTCGCGGCTTCTGGATTCATCGCTGCTGGATTCGCGGCTTCTGGATTCATCGCTGCTGGATTCGCGGCTTCTGGATTCATCGCTGCTGGATTCGCGGCTTCTGGTTTCGCGGCATCTGGTTTCGTGGTTGCTGGATTCGTGGCTGCTGGATTCTCGGCTTCTGGATTCGCAGCTGTTGGATTCGTGGCTGCTGGATTCGTGGCTGCCGGATTCGTGACTGCCGGATTCGTGGCTGCCGGATTCGTGGCTGCCGGATTCGTGGCTGCCGGATTCGTGGCCGGTGGATTCGTCTGTTCGTTTGAGTGTTGCCTTCGCCTCGTGGACAAGCAAAGACAGGCGCATAACGGCATTCTTGTGTACGTCGAAGAATGGCGTGACCGTCATCTCGCCTCTGACTAGAATTCGATCGCCGACTTCGAGACTGGTAATGTAAGCTCTGTCGACCTTCGTCCCCGGTGAATGGTCACATGTGAGCACCACATCCTGTCCGTCCCATTGACAGACCGATTCAATGTCGATGTCATTGCCTTTGTTAAACTGACGCGTGATTTGCTGGACCACAAGAGACATCCATGCTGTCGGAAACTGGAGCCTCATAATGAGGGTAAGATAGACAAGGTATACCGTTGGATCCTGCTTTGAAGTAGGAGTAGTCAATAGTAAGTTGGTTTGTGTGTCTGATATTGGGTTGGGGTCGAATGAAAAGTCGGTATTTGTCGTTGGGTTGCCATCGAGGGGACCTCTTATGTACTACTGCCTCAAGAGACTTTACTACTTTGGAGGGATCTACACCTCAATGAGAAAGCCGGGAGGGAGTTAGACAGAGCATCAACTCGACAAAGAGAATGTGCCACTTGTTAGAGGCTTCCTGTTTCTTGCAACGAAATCTATTACCACAACAACAGCTGAGGGGCATCAAACTCGCTTGTGTGGATCGTTTTATTGCGTGTGGTCATGACAGAAAGCAAAGTTTTATCATCCAGAAATAACTAATTAACTTGAAACAAAAAAACCTCCGTTTGACTAGGTCATGGTCATTACAATTTTCATACGGATACCCTACGAGCTACCAAAAAAAAAAAAAAAAAAAAAAAAAAACGCCGATGAACCGAGACCACAGAAAACAGTGAGGTTATTTTTACCTACTGATGAAATGTTGTTGCAATAGTAATCGAACTTTGTACGAGAGGAACTGTTCATTCGGACAATTGGTATTTGGTCCTGCCTGAGCGGGCAGTGGCCGGAGCTATCATTCGTCAGGTTATGGCTGATCGCCTCTAAGTCAGATCCCGTGCTAGAACGCGAAGATTACCGCCTTTTCCGATTTTTAGTTGAATTTCGGATCCTAAATCATACTACGTGGGGTTATCTTGCAGAGCGGAAAGGCTTTATGAGTTTCCTGTCGATGTTAATTTCAAATATTGGAAGAGATAAACCCATTGCAGATGACTTTAATTGAACGGGGTATTGTAAGCAGTAGAGTAGCCTTGGTGCTGTTTCTTCCCGCCGGCGACAGGTCACGCGTAGTCTAGCCAAAATGTCCAAGGAATTAAATTCCACCGCGAAACGGCATTGCAGGGGCCGTCTAGCCAGGTGCTGCCAAAAGGAAGATGCGAGCCATACCAGCCAGGGCCGCTACCAAATTAGGAAGGTGCCGCCACCCTCCTTTTATGGACGCTGGGATCCCAGTATCCAAAATAAAATTCTGCCGGCGTCTCAGACGCGGTCATCATAGGAACCCTTACTGAACGACCTATCGCCCTCTAGGCACTATTCGAAAGCCCTTGAAAAGCTCTCACAACTGGTCGAATATCGTGGCAATGGAGCGCGCGGCGATCGTGCGTTGGCACCTTCCTTTTTGAGAAGTCGCAAAAAAACCCCCCCGTCGACAACTTAGTTTCGGATTAATAACGACACGTAAATAATCTTTAAGGTTTGGTTTCTGAGCATTTGACGCGTTTGTGGATCTCAGACCCGCTTGACTCTATTACTAGTTAAGGGGTCTTTCACATTGTAATGGTCTCTGTATGTACAAAGGACAGCGCCATGACGGTTACCGTCCTCACGGACGAAGTCTAAGTGTAGCTCGCACGACCAAATCTACCGAAGTGTAAGAATAAATTGGCTGCCAGCAGTTGTGGAGACACAATCCGTTCTCAAGCTTAACCCCGGATGACCCTTGCTGCCCTTCATGGGGCGAGCTCAAGGAAGTCTAGTCTTCCTGGAGCAACTCGATTGTCGTTCCTCCTCTCCTTTCCATCACTCTTAGGTACTGCAAACCCTTGAGGATCGCTAGCACATCCCGATCAGCAACTCGGGGGTCTGGTTGCTCGCCAGGGCATTGTCCATTCTCGTGCTCCATCAGAGACTTGCCGCATAAACACTCGTTCGCTCGAGGGCTCCGGCCATACATCTGTACCCACGGTCGCGCTTGTTGACCCTCCAGCCGGTTCCGCTTTTTCTTCTCCGTGACCCTGTTGGATTGTTCCCATGCTCCCATCAAGCCGAGCCATTGCTACTTTCACATGTTGCCCTAGCCGGGATCACGTATAAATAGTGTGCGGCTTTATTTCATAGAACCCCAGTCTGTAATAAAACTATTCCTGTGCCCTTTGCTCGCTCTCCCACTTACCTGTTCTGTTCCCTTGACGCCCCTGTCCTATCTGCTCTATCCTTGACATGGATCGAGTTGTAACTCAAGTCCAAAGTAGACAGAGTCAAGTTAGTCTTGAGTGCCTCAGACAGTGCCACAGCTCCGTTGTCCCCGATCAGGTTGCGGTGCAAGTCCAAGGTGGCCAGAGTCGAGTTGGTCTTGAGTGCCCCAGACAGCGTCACAGCACCATTGTCTCCAATCGAGTTCTCAATTCATACAGACCTTGCAATCGTCAGGTGTCGTATAGGGTGCATGTTTCTTTTGACAGATTCAATGCTGGCGCCATGTTCTGACAACACAACAGAGCTGTAGAGTGACAGTGTAAATGTGGCGTTCCCATCCCGACTAACACGCGCACAGGACGGGAGGTCTTTGAGGCAAAGCCAGCTGGCAATTCTTGAGCGAATCTCATGTAGATTGAGGGCATGTGTCTGCAACATCCTCCTACAAGATGAGGAATATGACGTGTGTGACAGGGATGATGGCGAGGACCATGATGATGGTGTTATAGGAATTCGCAATAACAAAGATGGAATTAGGTAAGAACGAGGTGAGAAAGATGGAACGAAAAGATTAATAAGATGACAGTGTTGTTGCAAAGTAGTCAATGAAGTGGATAAAGAGGCGAATGAAGACGTGTTCAAAGACGCGGCAGATGACAGACACCAATTTGTACATTCCAGTGCTCACAAGTGTGCAAGCATGATGCAATTAGTGAGGTCCATCTTTCTTTCTATTCGGACCATTCTAATAAAGTCGATGAACTGAACCGCAGCTTTGCAGAAGAAAGCCATCAGTGAACAAACGTAGGGGACGGGAGGAATGTCAGAAGGGGCAACACAATGCAGGCGTCCGAGGGAGGCGAAAACGAATGAGAAAAAGAGTGAGATGGAGTTGATGATGCCACCTGTTTTCGTCGTTGGACATGACGAGCGACACCCGAAACCAGCCATATTGCACAGAAACCTTACCACTCAGCAATTTATGAAGGCGCACATCGAGGACGGGTCCAAGCATGGTGATCAAGATATGTTTCTGGACCCGACATTGTATTTTTGTCTGATCAAGGGCAACATTCACCCCTGCTTTGTCCATTTTTGAAATTACAACAAGTTCTTGAGGGCAGCGACGTCGAGAAAGCGCTTGCAACCATCAGCGGCCGCGCCATGCAAGAAAAGATGAGAAAGGACAAGAGAAGATGCAGAAGGAAAACAGGAAGTAACAAAAACAGCGGCAGCAGGATTCGACAGCATGCGTCCAGTCCGATCACCAGAAATCACCACGACTGCTATTCCATCGATATTGATGACAACAACTTTGTTCAGATCTTCCCACGTCGCCACAAGCGGCATTCTAAAGACCAGCAGGAAGAATGAGAACAATCCAAAAAAAAAAAAAAAAGCGGTATGTGGAGGTCGTAAAAATAAATGCAGAATCGCCAGGATAGTCTACACCATCTGTATGGCTGGCAGACAACGGCTTCCCGTTGTTGCTCATGGTCCCATCCTTGTGGCCAAATCTCCAATTTCCCGCGGGGCAACAAGAAAAGTGGAGAATTCCCTTGACTGCATCTCTCATCATCTGATTCACATTCAGACTACCCTCCACTCCATTCAATCACAATTCATCATCCTGCTGGAGACCTGGAGATTGGTCAGTTTTAGTCCTCAACTTGACCAACAATACTGTAAGATAGAGTGGCATGGCGTGCTACTCTACTAGATAATAACGGCGTTGCATGAGAGTATGACATTAATCTTCCGTGTCTCGCTCTTGTGTCACAAGGGCAGTCGCTGATGCAAACAATTTCGATTGAACAAACAACTTGTTCTCTCGGGTGTTGTCGCCAACTCATTCGGTGCTGATAATCAATCTTCTAGCGGATCACGTCCTCGTCACAAGCAGCAGCCTTTGAGGACAATAGAATCCACTATCTACCAACACCCTACTGTACCAACTGTAAGTTGATGTGACACTCGCGGGCGATGGAAAAAGGGTTGTTTCTACGCACTACCAATTGTGTTCTGACCTCCTCTTTGGAGGATCGCAGTGCGCCATTTATTTCTGTTCTCTTCAAGAAAGAGTGCGTATTTGCGCTCAACTCATTAAAAACGTCCTTGTCAAGGTGCGTTTCAGGGCAACTTGCTCGGACAGGAGGTGAAGCAATCTGCATGAGCATTCAACTTTTATTAACAAGGTCGTTTCCTTTTTCAGCTCATGCTCCTATCCAACCGTCGTCAATTTGTCCACCCGCCTAAAACAGCTTCGGAAACTGTGTCGCACTAGATAACCCGCGCCCCAGCATAGGTAAGGACACTTGCATTCTTGGTTTTGGCGCCCTGGAGTCGATGCACCGAGGAACTAACGTATTGGTGCATCCCGTCCCCTCATTTTCTATTATATTAGCTATCCCGCTGTCCTTCACCTTCAAGTGGCCTCAAGGCTTCATCTAGCAAACAAAAGTCATTATGATGGACCCGAAACACGTAAAGCCTGACAGCCTCCTTATGTCGCCATCGGTGAAGTTCAAGTTCCGTTGGTGGTTCTCCCGAATCTACATCCACGTCATTGTTATCGGTCTCCTCCGCGCCGTCGCACTTCCGCTCTCCAATGCCATTCCGACATGGGTCGCCTATCTGCCTTCACAGTTGGCCCTCTTTTTCCTGGTGATCAGGGCAATCTCGTTTGGTTTCTACCTTGTCGAAAAAGATCAATTAAACTCCACACACCAAGGCGTCGGCCTCCACGTCTGGGTCACAGTCGCCGTCGCCGTGATCCTTCAACTCCGGCATCCTCTCGTGGCTGCTGGCGTCCGTCACCATAGCAAAATCTCCATGCGTCGTCTACTTCGAACAACCATCTTTGCAAACGTGTTCCTTAATGGGTCCTTCAGTGATCAGGAGAAGGTCATCGAATGGCTGAGCAGGGTCCACCGGAACATCAAGGGGACGGTTCTCCTATCCGATATCGTCCAAGGCGATCCAGACATGGCAGCAGCCGCGGACCTCGACCTTGTCGGCGCCGAGTATGGTCTCTCAGAGGAGCTGCAGGTTTGGGTGTTGGCCACCGCAGGTGCGTGATTTGTC
>MU617002.1:0-12770 GCA_025201705.1 Dissophora ornata
GGGTTTTTTTTGGGATCAACTTTTTACCTGGACACAGCAATCGCCACAAATCGCAGATGACCGCCGCTCTACGGAAAACGTAAAAAAAAATTGAGCGTGGCGCAAAAAAAAAAAAAAGCTTACACTACCTACTAGTCCAAAAAGAGACGCCCGCTCCGCCCGAAATGTCATAAAGATCATTTGCAGAAACACAATAAAAGTTTTATTTTATTTTTTTCATACATTTCCTAACAGAGTGGCCCTCAGCTTGATAATGTTGGCTCGCTGTTCCTCAGGAAGAGAGGCAATGTCGGCTGGCGACAACGCCATGACTTGAGCCAATAACTGTTGTTGTTGCTCTATGTACATTTTGAAAAAAATAAAATAAAAAATAAACAGTGTCAGTCCATGATTCCAGTTTACACCCCCATAAGCTGACTAGAGAATCTGCTAGTAGAGGGGGGGTTAACCTTACCGAACGAGGGCTGCGGAACAGGAGGCGGCGCTTGAAGTGGAGCATTAGGCTGTTGTGGTAGTTGCTGAATTCCTGGGAAGACTGGTGGAGGAAACGGTAAAGGGGGTGTCATATGAGGAGGTGTTGGTACATGTGGGGGCAATTGCGAGGATGGTTGCATGACTGGATTTAATCCGCCGCTTGTTGGTGCTGCCTTTGGGAACATTCGCTATTGTTATATTACAAAAAAGCACATATGCATGTTAAAAACAGCATTGTAAGCGACCAAACTTTTTTTTTTTTCGTCGCGTTGCCACAAATATCTTTGTGCACACACAGGAGAGAGAGAGAGGGGGGGTTTTTTTTTTCTTTTCTTTTGTCGTTTTACCTGAAGTGCATTCTGGTCAATCAAATTCATCATGATTAAAGCCTGAAAAATGGCATATGAAAGCTGCGGGTTCGCGCCAAGCAATGCAGTGGCTTTCTCGGGTTCGTTCACAGCCAGTACTTTCATCGAGGCAATAATGTCATAGACGTTCTGTGGTGTCATCGTTGCCAGCACACCAGAAATAGCATCCGCAGAACTCAGTTGGCCAACGATCGGGCCTGCTGGAGTAGGCGAGAGTGGAAGAGGCAGACCAGGCATACCTGGCAGACCCATCACATGTGGGGGGATCGCAGCTCCTGCAGCAGAAGGATTGATCGCCAATCGTGGATCGATTCTAACTGGTGGTGGCTTTTGCATGAAGGGCATCTGCTGTGGTGGCATTGGAGGCGGTTGCTGATGCGGTGCCACTCTCTGCCCGCCAGAAGCTCCTCCCCCTCCTCCTCCTCCTGGTCCAATGTTCATGATATACGAGCCTTCTTCCAGATCCCGGCCATCACCCCGTGCGGGATCCGCATCCGCGAAATCCACTTTGAGAAGTCTGTTGCCAATATCTCTACCGTTGAGGTTCCTGACTGCTGAGGCTGCTGTTCTCTCATCCTGAAACTCGCAAAAGCCATATCCTCTTGGCTTGCCAGTATCCCTTTCAAATACTAGTCTGATGAAAAGGGGTGTTGTGTGTTAGGAAGATTAGATAAGGCTTCGATGCATGGTATTTTTCGAAGCGACTGGGGAATGAAGGGTATCGTTTACCTGAAGGATACCACTGGCCCAACTTCGCTAAAGATATCGATCAGTTGCTCCTCTGTCTGCTCATAGGGAATATTACCCACTATTTGTTCCAGAGAGAATAGAATGTCAGCGTGTATTCTTTGCCTTGAATGCCTGAGAGGTGTCAAGACTGGCTGAAATTCAAATTCAGATGACAATTACCAAACACGACCTTTGATCCGGCCATGTGATTAGTGTTTAGGAGCTGTTGGGTTGGGTTGGGGGGAGAGTGGGCGAGTGAAAGTCAGGCTGAGTCGAAAATTGTGCGTACGTGCAACACAGCAGTTCGCAGATTTGATTTAAGGGCCGTTTTTGTGATCTGTGACAAAACACAAAGGGCGATTTTTATTTGTTCTGCATCCTTCATCTTTTTCATCCCTCGCATCATACACACGCACACATCACTTTCATCACTTCCATCCTCGCACCCAACTCTCAACCAGGAGCTTCTTCTTATTCTTTTTTAATCCAGTCTTTGGGGTTATTCTACACACTACACGCCGCATGTCCGATATTCAAAATTTGCAGGCCTACGGTATGTGTCCAAGGCTGAGGGATATTTTTACATCAACCTGACCCACACCAATAAAGCGAGAGATGACTCACACCTTCTTGCATTCGTTTACTTGCATGACATTAGATCCTTTTGCCGATCTTGGTGATTCTGGCGATACTGTCGAACAAAAGGACTACATCCGTACGTGGTTTGTCAGCTCTTTCAAGCCCTCCCTATTCCCGTTTGCATATCTTTCACATCTTTTCACATCTCGGATACGACAAAAAAAGTGATGATAGCTTTTACTTGAACCGTAGCAGGACCATGGCAGACCGTTTTGGTCTGCTACCTGCCCTGTCGGTAGTATATTATATATACGCCTATGTCATAGTTACACTGATCCTTTGTCCCTCACCGACCGTGCCTCCCCCCCTCCCCCCCCCCCACCCCCTCCTATCAACCTGCTCCAGACCAGTCCAGACCGATGTGTTGGACAAAAAAAGTGTTTGGTGGTCTCATGACTAACAGTCTTTTTTTGTCCTACTTTTTGCAATTTCGAATATGTGTGTGTACAGATATTCGTATCCAACAGCGTAACGGACGCAAGACCCTGACGACCATCCAGGGACTGCCCAAGACCTTTGACCAGAAGCGTATGCTCAAGATCTTCAAGAAGGACTTTGCTTGCAACGGTACCCTTGTGGACGATGAAGAGTTGGGTTCTGTCATTCAGCTCCAAGGTGATCAGCGTACCAAGGTCTTGACTCTTTTGACAGTTGAGGGTGGTATTGACAAGAAGCAGATCAAGATCCACGGTTTCTAAAAGAAAAAAAACCAGACGGATGTTGTTTTTCTCAGACTTTTCATTCGGTCATTGTTCTCCCCCCTTCCTTTCCAACCTTTTAGTCCTTTCTCTTTTTTAAACCCCTTCTTTTTTTTCCAGTATAAGTTTCTTAGTGCCATAGCTCTTTTTTTTTTTTTTGCTTTTGACTAGCGCCATGGAAAGTGTTTGTTCATTAAAGCAGCCGCGACTGTCAACCAGCAAAAAATCACGTTCTGACCACAGTATGTGGTCCGTTCATAGAACAGTGTTCAAAAAAAGAAGCTCTTGTTGCTGTGTTTGGGGTCTTGTGTGCCATTTACGAACGGGCCACATTGACGAGTAGGACACAACAATAATTGGTTCATGAACAAGCAACACAATTTACAACACATTCTTTATTGGTGGCCAGCTCGGACCAAGGGTCATCCAACTGTCCCTGTACATGAACAACAGAAGGGGGGGAGGAGAAAAACAGAGAGAGAGAGATGACCTCTTTAGTGCGATCCCCAGGACTCGTCCGACTCGTGTGATCCGACACTGCCAATCTCTGCCTCGGTCCAGTCCAAATCCTCATCGTCGTGGCCCACTGTCACCGATCTGTCTTCTGCATCTGCAAACGCATCCACGTCATCATCACCACGGACAGAAGACCTGGCGGACGATGACGATGCATTATCGAAGAGCGAGGCTGGGTCTTCAAACGGGTTGACATTCTCCTGATGGTTACCGCTGAGGTTGTGGCGAAGGATTGCATCGGCGGTGCGGGGGTTGACCTCGAGTGCGCTTGTGTTGCGGCCGGGCTGTGCATCATCGTTGTTGCTGTAGTTGGAGATCAAGGGTTCGTTGGTGGCAAAAGGGTTTTGATAGATTTCTGAGGACTGCGGCATCTGCAGCTGCTGTTGGTGTCGGATGGAGGCCAACTCTTGCTCACGTCGCTGAAGGTTCTCCTCGCGCTGTTGCATAGCACGCTCCATTTCGGCAAGACGGGCCTCGTTGGCGGCAATGGCATGTTCGGTCTCGTTGATCTTGCGGAGTCGTTCCATTAGGAGATCGTGCTAGTTAGGAGGACATGGCGAGAGTGTTATTACGATGGGGCGACCCTTTTTTTTTTTTTTTCCTTGCCAGAGGTCGTACAGAAATCGGCTCTTTGCATTCGCATCACATAATCGCCCAACCAAATGCGTGTGCTCATTATTTGCGCAGGCGCAAGAGACGATCAAAATAGAGCCAAGCCCAATAATAAAAACAGTGAACGTGACACGTCCAAAACATATGTATCGCGGTGTGTGTCTCTCTGCCAACATGGAGTGTGCATGGACTACTCGGGCACCTCTGCCCCACCTGGGCCAAATGAAACAGAGCCCCGTTTCTGCTCCCTCCCTCTGACTGTCATGCAGTCTCTCCCCCCCTGCGCTGTCTGCTTCTGCCTCTACTGCATTCCTTAATGTGTGTTATGCAGAATGACCTCAGCATGGAGCGACTGTCAATGCATACGAGTGCGTATGCATCCATTGGAAGATTGGAAGGGAAAGAAAAAAAACAAAGGGTCAAGTGAAATGGGGGAAACATAACAAACCAGAAACTTACGTCAGGTTCCTTCTCCTCATTCTCATTCTCATTCTCGTCTTCATTCAGTTTCCGGGAGGATCGACGTTGTCGCAGTTCATAGTCAGCCTGGTACATGGTCGAGGACTGACCCCGTCCTTGGTCAAAGTCGTAGTTGTCGTCGTCTTGTCCAGACCCGCGCTGTCCTCGTTGCTGTTGCTGTTGCTGGTCTCGTGGCTGTTCGTATCCATATCCGGCAGGGCTTGGCTTCTCGAACGACTCAAAAAAGTCTTGGAACTCCTCCCTGAGGATGGTGTAGAGAACTACTCCGGTGACCACCACGCCAAAGACACTGGCAACGACGATTCCAGGGTGCACCATGGCTTCAGAACTCTGTGTGTGTGTGTGTGTGTGTGTGTGCGGGTTCTTTTGGAGAATAAATAGGGATTTTCGTCTACTGTATCAGGTGGGGGGGTGACGGAGACTTGGGTGATTGTAGTACTTTCAACCGATGGATGAGAGGCAACAAGGAGAGGGGATTGATGTCCGGGAGGAAGCGGTGAGTATGTGAGCGAGGCGAAGAGAAAAGAAGAGACGGGAGGAGGTAAAAACGTCTTGGCAAGTCGGGCGACAGGCAGCGCCAGACCGAACTCTAATACGAACGAGTGACTGCCTGCGCTCCAACTTTCACGAAGCACACAGCACTCAGCACAGAGCACAGAGCACAGACAGAAGGGAATCAGGAAACAGGAACCTGGCGCGTGACGGAGAACGCCAACCTAGGTAGTAGTCCTTGATGCTCCCATCCCCTCTCCCCTTTCCACCTCTGGATCTTCATGGGTTCTTCTTGCTCCTACCCCTAATTCTTCTCGTTGTACAGCAACCTCATCCACTCCTTGCGACCCTTTCCGCCCCACAACAGATTCTAAACGACGCTGGGAGCAGTAAAACACGTCGATCGCGTCTGTTGTGCCATTCTCCTAAAACTGCTTTTAATAGGACATGCCTCGTTTCCCGTTTACTCTCTAGTCAATTCAAGAAGTCCTTTTCTGTAGCTTACAACTAGCACATATATTAAATTATTTATCCACGATTCCTTTGACAGAGAAAGTCAGAGGCTGTAGGCGGCTACAGGGCACTCGTAGCCTCGGTAGAGACGACTTATTTACATCTGGGGCGTGGCATCATCGGCTATGACTTCAATCGAATCAGACCTCCTGCCATTATCATCCGCTCCTTCTATCGCATGCGGGCCTAGATGGGGGTCCCTCCAAGAGAAGCAACGGTGCTGCAGCGACACCTCGGTGAGATTGCATTTGGGACATGAGCGCATTGATCTGGTGTTGTTGCAGCGCAATAATTTCCCGACCTCTCTCCATGGCAACATTCATGTCTGCCACAAGCTCTTCATGCTGCCGTTTCTGTTGCGCCATGTCTTCTTCGTGTCACCGTTGCAGCCTTTCTAGGTTGTCTTTCTGTTCCTGGTCAGGATCCTCCTTTTCTTTCTCACAGCTTTTCTGTTGCGCCATGTCGTCTTCGTGTTGCCGTTGCAGCTTTTCCAGCTTGTCTTTCTGTTCCTGCTCACGAACCTCCTTTTCCTTCTCGCGGCTTTTCTTTTTTTCATTCTCATGATCTTTCTCAAGCTTCTTCTGTCTCTGTGGAATCCCCAAGAGAGATACAGGAGGAGGATGTTAGAACCAATATTGGTATCGTTTGCGGTTCCACGACTCTTAGAACTTCCACGAGATTTACCTCATTGGTCTTGTAATTGTTAACCTCGACAGCCTCAACGACTTTAGCCGCCACAAGTCCAATCGCAACGAATCCAACTGCTATCCGGATAATTGCTAGGCTCGGTGTGGCTGCCAGATCTCAAAGGGTTGCCTCCATGACAATTAGAGCCCCAAAAATTACAGAAAGAAGCAAAATGACTACAGAAAGAAGCGAAATGACTATAAGTAGAGCCAAAATGATTACAAACCGTGCCACAAATGAAATCCCAACGACTACAATTAGAACCCCAACAGCTACGGACAATGTTTCGATACGTCTGAATAACAACGAAGAGTCCATCCTGCAAAAAGCTGTATTTCTCCTAACGCTGTGAATTGTGAATGGGTAAGAGATACGTGGGTAGGGAGTGACTGATATTCTACCCAGGGATGTAGAGAAAAGCACAAGCAAAAAGCAAAAAGCAAAACTGGGCTTACAACCAAAAATACAAGGAGCGACCGTAAAAAGGCGAAGTGCCATCTGTCAATAGCGCTCGGGCTACCTTGCATGAATCTGCCTGATTCGCATAATAGAAAACATGTATCTCAGCAATGTGACCCTGAAAACGGTGGTGACTAATGAATAGGACCTGGATCCCTTTGTCATGCATCGCCAGTATGACTCATTCAGGGCTCGCGGCTTTATTTCAATCTTCCCGCCTGTCCCTCAAGTTCTGTCCTCTACTTCTTTGACTCTCATTCTACTCGTCGGGAGATATGTGACCAAGAATACTATCGGTTGACCCGGCATCAAGGACAGCTCTGCAAATTAGGAGCTGACGCCTCAAAGGAAAGGACCGAATTTGGCCCTGCCATCTGTGCCAAATGCATATCAGTCTCATTACGTAGAAGCTTCGAATCCATTTCCCGCTTGTTCCATGAGCTCCTTCCGTGCAAAGTTGCATCTCCCTCCGATGCTCATCGCGCCGCTGCTTTGCTTCTTGCAGCTCCTGCTCAGCGCGATTTCTTCGTTCAAGTCGTTCCTTCTATAGACGCTCTTCATGTTTTTCAAGCTGAACCAGTCGACCAATCGCAAACGTTTCATTTGTTCATGTTCCTTGCGTTGCAACTGCTCAATCCTCTTTTGTCGCTCTTGGTAATTCCATTGAATTATTGGACTACAGATGTTCAAGCCATAAAAAGGGGTGTACCATAAAGCGGATTGCGAATTAAAGATTTCGTTCACCGCTGCCGAAGAGCGTGGCATTCATCTTCACGCGACATGAAATGAAAGTATTACACAGATGTTGTAGACGACAATTTGCCACCACCAATGCGAAACCCAATACATGTACGAGGTGTTCTGAGAATGACATGGCGAAATGAATATTCCTGGGTTCGAATATTGGAAGAGAGTCGTTGCAGGCGGAAGCGTATTTATTATGGCAAAAAAAAAATTGGGCTACTCAACGGAAGAAATAAAAAAAATTGCATAGCATTGACAAATCTCGAAAGTGGAAATAGGAAAGATCCCATCCTCTCTCCCTTTTCCACCTCTGGATCTTCAAGGACTCTCTCGCTTCTGCTCCAACCCAACCATCTTCTCGTTGAACAGCAACCTCACCCACTCCTTGTGACCATTTCCACCAAAGGACAGATTCTAAACGGCGCTGGGAGCAGTAAAACACGTCGATCGCGTCCACTGTGCCATTCTCGTAAACCTGCTTTTAATACGACACGCCTCGTTTCCCGTTCATTTTCTAGTCAATTCAAGAAGTCTATTTTTGTAGCTTACAACAAGCACATTTATTTATTTATTGATCCACGATTCCTTTGAAACGGGAAGTCAGAGGCTGCTGGCGGCTACAGGGCACTCGTAGCCTCGGTAGAGACGACTTAGTTACATCTAGGGCGTGGCATCATCGGCTATGACGTTAATTGAACCAGACTTCTTGCCATTATCATGCGCTCCTTCTACTGTATGCGTGCTCGGATGGGGTCCCTCCAAGAGAGAGCTTTCCGGCAGCGGCGCTGCAGCGATACCTTGGTGAGATTGCATTTGGTGCATGAGTGCATTAATCTGGCGTTGTTGCAGCGCAATAGTTTCACGAAAGTCCAAAAATTCTCGAGCTGCTTCTTGAAGATGCTCCATATTCTCCTGCCTCATTTGTTCCTGGCCTCTCTCGATGGCAGCATTCGTCTCATTCACAAGCTCTTCATGCTGCCATTTCCGTCGCTCCGTGTCTTCTTCGTGTTGCCGTTGCAGCCTTTCCATGTTGTCTTTCTGTTCACGCTCACGAAACCTCCCTTTCCGTCTTAAAAACTTGTACAAGCTTCTCGCGGCGTTTCCTTTCATTCTCAAAGTCTTCCTCAAGCATCGCGCTGCGTTTCCTTTCATTCTCATAGTCTTCCTCAAGCATCGCGCTGCGTTCCCTTTCATTCTTATAATCTTTCTCAAGATTATTTTTCTGTGGAATCCCCGAGAGAGATATAGGATTTTAGAACCAATATTGGTATCGTTTGCGGTTCCACGGCTCTTCGAACTTCCACGACATTTACCTCATTGATAAACTCGACAGCCGCAACGATAACCGCAACGATTACAATCGTACCGATTCCAACCGCAACGAGTCCAACTACTACCGGGATAATTGATGGGGGTGGTGTGACAACCTGAGCCCTAAATGGAGATCGCATCCAGCACGTCTGTGTTTCTCCTAACGCTGTGAATTGTGAATGGGCAAGAGATACGTGGGTAGGGAGTGACAAATATTTTACTCAGGGATGCGGAGAAAAGCACAAACGAAGCAAAGCCGGGCATATAACCGAAAACACAAGGACCGACCGTAAAAAGGCGAAGTGCCATCTGTCAACAGAGCTCGAGTCACCTCGCCTATTCTTGCATGAATTAATCTGCATGGGTCGCATAATATGTTTGAACACGTTTATTTTGGTAGCTTGGTGGAGGCCTGTCGGCTTATTTTTTCATCAAGAAAAACATGTATCTCAGTAATGCGACCCTAGAAACGATGGTGATAATGAGTAAGACCGATTCCTCTGTCATCCATCGCCAGTATGACTCATCCAGGGCTCGCGGATGTATTTCGCTCGTCCCGTCTGTCCCTCAAGCTCTGTCCTCTACTTCTTGACTCTCACTACGTCGGCAGATATGTGACCAAGGATACTATCAGTTGACCCGGCATCGAGAACAGCTCTGCAATTAAGAGTTGACGCCTCAAGGAAAGGACCGAGTTTGACCCTGCAATGCGACCATCTGCTCGAGAGCTTCTGTCATCTGTGCCAAATGCACATCAGTCTCATTACGTAGAAGCTTCGAAGTCATTTCCCGCTTTTCCGCCGCTTGTTCCATGAACTCCTTCCATGCAAGCTGCATTTCCCTCAGATGCTCGTCGTGCCGCTGCTTTGCTTCTTGTAGCTCCAGCTCAGCGCGATTTTTGCGTTCAAGTCATTCCTCCTGTAGACGCTTTTCATATTTCTCAAGTTGAACCAGTCGCAAGCGTTTCATTTGTTCATGTTCCTTGCGTTGCAACTGCTCAATCCTCTTTTGTCGCTCTTGTTAATTCCATTGAATTATTGGACTACAGATGTTCAAGCCATAAAAAGGGGTGTACCATAAAGCGGATTGCGAATTAAAGATTTCGTTCACCGCTGCCGAAGAGCGTGGCATTCATCTTCACGCGACATGAAATGAAAGTATTACACAGATGTTGTAGACGACAATTTGCCACCACCAATGCGAAACCCAATACATGTACGAGGTGTTCTGAGAATGACATGGCGAAATGAATATTCCTGGGTTCGAATATTGGAAGAGAGTTGTTGCAGGCGGAAGCGTATTTATTATGGCAAAAAAAAAAAATTGGGCTACTCAACGGAAGAAATAAAAAAAATTGCATAGCATTGACAAATCTCGAAAGTGGAAATAGGAAAGATCCCATCCTCTCTCCCTTTTCCACCTCTGGATCTTCAAGGACTCTCTCGCTTCTGCTCCGACCCCACCTTCTTCTCGTTGAACAGCAACCTCACCCACTCCTTGTGACCCTTTCCACCCAAGGACAGATTCTAAACGGCGCTGGGAGCAGTAAAACACGTCGATCGCGTCCACTGTGCCATTCTCGTAAACCTGCTTTTAATAGGACACGCCTCGTTTCCCGTTCATTTTCTAGTCAATTCAAGAAGTCCATTTCTGTAGCTTACAACAAGCACATTTATTTATTTATTTATCCACGATTCCTTTGAAACGGGAAGTCAGAGGCTGCTGGCGGCTACAGGGCACTCGTAGCCTCGGTAGAGACGACTTATTTACATCTGAGGCGTGGCATCATCGGCTATGACTTCAATCGAATCAGACCTCCTGCCATTATCATCCGCTCCTTCTATCGTATGCGGGCCTAGATGGAGGTCCCTCCAAGAGAGAGCTTTCCAGCAGCGGCGCTGCAGCGATACCTTGGTGAGATTGCATTTGGTACATGAGTGTATTAATCTGGTGCTGAAGGCCCAAGAATTCTTGAGCTGCTCTTTGAAGATGCCCCCTATTCTCCAGCCTCATTTGTTCCTGGGCGCTCTCGAAGGCAATGTTCATTTCAGTTACAAACGTTTCATGCTCCCATTTCTGTCGCTCAATGTCCTTTTCATATTGCAGTTGCATCATTCCCAGATGGCTTTGCTGTTCCTGCTTATGAACTCGCAGCTTTTCCTCAAGGTCTTTTCGCTCCTTCTCATGGTCTTGTCGCTCCTTCTCACGGCTTTGAACTTCCTTCTTAAGATCTTGCTCAATGTTCTTGCGGATTTTCTTTACCTCTTCAAGATCTTGCGCAACCTTCTTCTGCCTCTGTAAGAAAGATACAGGATGTTAAGATGTTTGGATTTCTTATAGAATCAATATTGGTGCCGTTTGCGGTTCCACGACTCTTCGAACTTCCACGAGATTTACCTCATTGATTTTGGCAACAACAACGGCTCCAACCACAACGACCCCAACCGCAACGACTGCAACCGTAGCTACTCCAGCTACTACCGGGGTAATTGTTAGGGCCGGTGTGGCAACTAGAGCTCTAGCGGCTATTTGCCTGCTACAGTGATTGGCTACAATTATAACCCCAGCAGCTGCAACCAATTTTTCAGGTTTGATAAGTTCGGGTGAAGACAAAGAGTCCATCCTGCAAAGCTGTGTTTCTCCTAACGTTGTGAATTGTGAATAGGTAAGAGATATGTGGGTAGGGAGTGACAAATATTCTACTCTGGGATGCGGAGAAAAGCACAAACAAAAGCAAAACTGGGATTATAACCGAATACACGAGGAGCGACCGTAAAAAGGCGAAGTGCCATCTGTTAATAGCCCTCGACTATTCTTGCATCGAATTTTGAGCATGAATTTGCATGAATCTGCAGGAGTTGAAACACTTGATCATAATAATTGTTTGCACATTTAAATGCCGTTTGGTATCTTGGCGGAGACTTGTCTTATTTTTTTGTGAGGAAAATATGTATCTCAGCAATGCGACGAAGATGATGATTGAGTATCGATCCCTGTGTCATGCATCGCTAGTGTGACTCCTTCAGGGTTCGCGGTTGTATTTTCCTGACAATTACTCGTCAGGAGAGACGTGACCTTGGATGCTGTCACTTGATCCGGCGATGGAACCAACAGCAGCTAATGTTTGGATGTTGGACCGAGTTTGACCCAGAGCCTCTGCCATCTGTGCCAAATGAATATCAGCCTCATTACGCAGAAACTTAGAAGCCATTTCCCGCTTTTCCACCGCTTGTTCGATAAACTCCTTCCGCTCAAGCTGCATTTTCCTCCGATGCTCATCGTGCCGCTGCTTTGCTTCTTGCAGCTCCTGCTCAGCACGATTTTTGCGTTCAAGTTGTTCCTCCTGTAGACGCTTTTCATGTTTTTCAAGTTTTTCAAGTTGAACCAGTCGCAAACGTTCTATTTCTTCATGTTCCTTGCGTTCCAACTGCTCAATCCGCTTTTGTTGCTCTTGGTCTTCCTTTGGTAATTCCGTAGAATTATTGGACTTTTGCCGTACAAGCTGTTCATGTCATTAAAAAGGGGGTACCATAAAGCGGATTGCGATTTTAGCGATTTAGTTCATTGCAAATATTCGCTGCCGAAGAGCTTAGCATTCATCATCACGCGACATGAATGAAAGCATTACCCAAATATTGTAAATGACAAATGCCACCAATACGAAACATATGCGTTTTGAGTAGGGCATGGCGAAATGAATATGGATTCGATTCTGGGACAGCAGTAGGTTAAGTGAGTTGTTGCAGGCGAAAGCGTATTTATTGTGGCAATGGAAAAATTGCGATATTTGCATGGTTGCGTCTACTATTCATGCACATGACTCCTCTATGCTGCAGTCATGTTGTCAACAAATTATCCATCTTCTCGTGTCAAAGGCGTCCACCAAGAGATAATAGTCTATTGGTGCAAGGTACTCCATGTCTGTCCAGTTCCACCTTGCGACATAATCTATATGGCTACTTGCTACAGTTCTAAGGCGTGCCCATTGGATTTCAGAAAACCGTTCTCCACAACCACATCCACATCCTCAGCTGGGCCAGCGACTCTT
>MU617002.1:12780-27528 GCA_025201705.1 Dissophora ornata
CCCAAAAAAAAAAGGAAATTTGGCTGGTAACCCCTTAAGAACTTTCCTTTCCAGAGGGCCATTGTGAAAATAAGGTCGAGCTCGCTTGCATGTTTTGTTGTCGAACGGTGGACATGGCTATTCACCGAGGTTAACTTTGAGGCCACATCTCCTGGACACCGTGATAACAACAGCTAAAAATGAAGGTTGTCGCTTGTCTCCCTATTTCTGGTACTTTGTGCTTTTGTTTATTTTGCTCGGAGTTTCTGGTTTTCTTGCCATATCTTCGCATACTCGCATAATCGTTTCTGATACTCGTCTTGCTCATGCTTCTCCGGTGCGTATTGCAACTCTCCGTCTGCGCTGCTCCATCCAAAGTTCTAGTGACTTTCGTAGCCCCGTCAGCTCTATATCCAAAAGGCGAATTAACTCGAGATGCTCGCCCCACTCCTTCTTCTCACAATCCAAATGTTCAAGACAACCCTTCTGCCTCCCTTCCAAAAAGCTGAACTGCTCCTTCTGTTCCCTTCCCAAATGGTCCTGTATCTCCTTCCTTGTCATTTCTAAACGGGCAATCTGGTCTTCCTGTTTCCTTTCCGAAAGGACATCAAAATCCTCTCTAATGCGTTCGACTTCCTCCGTTAGCTCATTCAGCAGCTTAAGGTAACGGTTACGTGTCTCGCTCCGCGTGTGTACTAGACGATTGCGTTCACTATTCAGCCACAGAGTAAACGACAGGACCATCTATGTCGGCTCTAGAATATTCAAAACACCGTTTTCGTGCTAACTAATACTATGTAACTGTCCCCCCTCATAGCCACCATTCGTGTACAGTATTGCCGTAGAAAGCAATACAATAGATGACATTCTTGGTGATCACGTCTGAAGATCGGCTATGTCAAGTCTTCAATCGTTGCTATAATCAGGTTTTTTTGAGTTACGAAGAGTCGAGTGAGCGATAGAGCAATCGAAGAATGGAAGGAATACAGGGTTATGAGAGGAGGAAACAAACAAACTGCAACTACAACTACATCTGCATCTGCATTATTACACGCTCAGGCCTTTTGAATTGTTTCTCTACTTTTTCAAAATGGGCGCAAGACGCTTTTTTAGTGCTCGGGTTAATCGCCCCTCCATCGTTTGCGCCCATCGCCCTCCGTCCCGCTTCTGCTCAGGCCTCGCCAACCGCTCTTCATCCCGCTTCTGTTCCTCGTTCTCGCGTTCCTGTTGCTTGGAGCTTCTATGCCAGACATTGTGCTACTCTTCCTCGAAACGATGGCGCAGCACAGTTTTGGAGTGTGGTTTTGAGTGACGGTGGTACATTTCAGGGGCTTGCAGGGAAGCAGCGTTGCGTTTCTAATGCGCCATACACGCCCCTGCTGTCGGGAAAAAGCGATAACGAAAATCTTGTCTCTTTGTCGGTATGTATTCTTTGGTCCCACACGTCCCTGCTTGCCTATCAAAATCACACAATGACTGGGCTGTCTAGAACCCCGGACTTATTCTTCGCATCCAAATGCTCTATCATTAAGACTGCTGGCACGCCGAGTCTCGGGAGTTGATTTCAATTCAAGTTCAAGAGCTGGAATCCCTCATAGCCACATATCTATCCTTGTTATTCACCATCGCCATGAGGAAAATTTCTCTCATCATCCTCGCCATTAGTAATGCTAGACGTCAAGATATGACTGTAGTAGGAGACGATTACTTCTCATTAGAGCCGTAATTCCCCTTACCTACTGAGAAGTATTGCAACCGATCCTCGCATGCATTTCATTTTCGCTTTCCTTAGGTCACATTGTATAATCGTGGAAGGAATTGTGAGGGTGACTTAGGCTCTGATTATAAACGTGTCTTACGTTTCTTGGTCGGGACTGAGGTTCGAGTTTATGACGCCCAACTTCAAAAGCCGTTAGTAGAGCCAAAACCAGTTAAGTGTATTGAAGTGCCTATCGCACTGACAACCGCAAAAGAAATTTCAATGCTATGGAGTGATATCATGGCTGCTACGATAAGTGCAGTGAGGCATGGAAGTCCAGCTAAGTGAAGAATGTGAAGAGAAGTGTTGGAAAATCGATCGTTATTTACGCCGTCAATAGCTATGGATGGGTTTGAAGGGGAAGCACTTGCTTTTTTAATCTCGATTTCATGCCGAGTCTTGGTATTCAACTTCGTACTCAACTTCGAGTCCACTTTGTTGATATTTTTGCGCTTTCCACGGCCTGTCACATACTCGTTTCACCGACTTCTTTCTTTGTGCGTGTTGAGATTCCAATTTCCACTGACGGATGGGCATAATTTATTTGAGCTTTTACCCAGGAGTGTGTTAAAATGAATATAGTGTTCCAGAGTCCACTGAAACATACTCTTCCTTTGCTTCCTCGTCTACGTCCGCATCGTCTGCACTCGCCTTGGCGACCGTGTCATCCGCACCGTCCTTTGGGCTCGCGTCGTTCGTATCTTCCCTTGGGCTCGCTGTCCAGGCCTTTGCCGGGAATTCAATCGCTCGAACAAAGCCGAGGTCTCGACGGTCGACAGGAACCTGTGGAGCAGGCAATGCGGGTGCGCTGCTCGGTTGGCACTTAAGCTGCCCCTGTAGGAATAAAGCCAAGTACTTCTCCACCATGACCATACGTTCCTCACGTTTTTCGACAACCACCGTTAGATGCTCAACCTGCTCATGCAGCTGTTGTATCGTTCTCTGATCGTCCTCACGCTGCATGCGTTCCTTCGCTGCCTCTTCAGACAATTCGTTCTGACATTGCGCTAATCTTTGCACCTCCTCACCTCGCTCCTGCGCTATTCTCTCGAGTTCCTTACGCTTCATGCGTTCATTCTCCATACCGTTGAACAATTCTTGATGGCCTTGCGTTAATCTATGCAGCTCCTCATCTCGCTCCTGGTGGCCTTGCCTTAATCTCTGCAACTCCTCATCCTGCTCCTGTATCATTCTCACAGATTCCTCGCGTAGAATTTGCTCGTACCATAGTTTTTCGTTCATTTCCTCACGGATAATTCTCATTGACTGGGCCCTATTATGTTCCTCATCCAGTTTCGTGGCTTTTGCCTCGTCCAAGAGTCCCGTCATTCTCCTGAGAATTCCATTGTTCTTTTTTAAATTTTGTTTTAGGGCACCCACGGCTTCATCCAGTTCTGCAATCCTCTCATCTTTTTTTCCGATCTATTCAATCCAACAAAATGAAAGTTGAATGCCAATTCCAGGTACCCAAAGACGACAACAATTTGCAACTGTGCGGGAAGGAGGAACACGATCAAGTTTAAAAATAATGATTGACCTCATATTTTTAAGAAAGTGAGATTGTGGCGCTATACCTTCTTAATGTCTATGCTCTTCATAACGCCTGCTCCAGTCACTACTGCGGCGACGGCGAGACCAATTTCAATGACTTCGGCGCCGACCATAATTTTAGTGTCTGACTTGGTAAAGTATCGGTGTGCTGTGAAGCAATAGAGTGCGACGTGGTGGCGATTGAAGAACAGAGAAAATCGAAGAGTATGGCCGCATTGTTATATCCATAGCACATTTTTTGTTTTGGTGTGGAAAGATAAGGGGAATACATAGCAACTCTTCATGCATGCAATCAGTACAGTAGTGGGCCCAAGCATGGTCAAAACACACACGCACACGCCATAGCTTCCCGAAAGACGCGTGTAATGGTCTGTCCCCTCTTCCCGCTCTAGAGTGAGCATGACTTCACATTCGCCGCAGTTATTTTGGAGCGGGTGAGACCTCGCTCCCCATCGTTCGACTTCAGAGTTTGCATGACTCTATGCTCGTCAATGCATGACAAAAAGCGAGTACATTCGTTCTCCTAACCTGTCCTTTCGCTTTACAATCTGAACGTGGCCTTGGCAAGCGGCATATGTACGCAGATTGAGATTTTGTTTGTTTGCGAGTCATTAGTTCCGTGTTCAAAAAAGAGTGATTTCAATCAGCACGTAAATAAAATATTAACCATAAATGGCTGCCAAGCGACCATAAACATGTAATGAGGAAAGGAAAAAGGTTTATTGACGACTGAGATATCCTTCCGCCCACCATGTGTTCAATCCGATTCCTCATCGGAAAGACACAGTTCCGCATATAATTCCGCCGCGTCCATCGCCGAATATGGGTCCTCCAGATCTGTCAATGAATCTGTGTCGCCCAAAACGTCGCCTTCATCGCCCAAGTTGTCAGCCAACTGGCCGTCTTGAGTTCGACCAGCACTCTCTTGGCAATTGAGGTCCGAGTTAGCATCGGGGAAAGCAAAGGCTGTGGCCGCTGCAGCAAAGAGCTCCGGAAAGATGACAGCTGCCACTAACATCATTTGTTCTTGCGAATAACGGGATGGGACTTCGCAATCGTACTGCAGCATATGAAGATACTTTTCATGTTGCTGCTCCATATTCAGTCTATTGGCCTTCAATTGACTCTGTCGGTCACCTTCCTTCAAATACATGCGATGCACTCTGGCAGTGTTCTAATTTTACCATATGGAAGAAGAGGAAGTGTCGTTTGATTTTTTAAACGGAGGTATTTTGTAGGGAGTAACTGCTTCCTCCAACTTCATGGTCAACGTCGCCAGTAGTAATCAGTTAAAAGAAGCTCTTTTCTGACCTGTTGCAGCGACTTTGCTTGGCGTTTGATCGCACTAAGGGCGATCCTCGAAATGAAAGTGGCTATGATAAATGGAGGAGACATCTCTGGGGTATTTTTTATGAGGTTCACGAAAATGTAGGTAAAAAAAAAAAAAAGGTCGAGACATGCAAAAATCAAGAGAAAGAAAGGATTCCCCTGAGCCAAGTCGCACATGTTGTTGAAAGCAATTTCATTGATGATAGCTTACCCTTTCTTGCGTTAGCTCCACTCGCAGAGGTGGAATGGTTCATGAACGCAAGGGTACTACTCTATCAAGCGGTATTTTGCTTCAAGGAATATCATGCCTTTGCGCTTGGGTCTGCATTGCCATCAACAAACACAATTCCGCTCGACGCCTCAGCTCCTCTGATTCCTCTGCATCCAACATCCGTTTTAGCCCCAAAAACTACACTTGCCATTTGCGACTGCTACAAAAGCGGCGATAGGCATATCGAGACGACACTTATTGCCAAATGACTGTGTAATTATGGTGAAAAGCTTTATTTTTAAATATACGATTCCGACGGTTACGGCAGCGTTTGCGGGAAAGGGACTGTGCCAAGAGCTAGCGACTGCCCTTGTTTTCTTCACATCTAAGGCTATGACGAAACTCGTGTAGGTGTACAGAGGAGGTTGGTCGAACCAAGAGACTTGGAAATAGCGATAAGAGTGGATGCGGAAAGACTCTCGGTATTTTCCGTGTCTATTCAGCTATAGTACAAAGCACAGAGTAGTGAAGGTCCAAGCGTATAAGCTGCGGAAAAAAAACTCAAACAACGTGAACGACTCAAAACATTCATACTCCTTATTCAAGGCGATTGTGCTAGATTCTTTGAGGCGATTCTTCGTTGGGATTCGAAAATCAAAAACCAGAATTGCTTCTCACTAGCCCCCCCTTTTTCTTAAAAAATTGCGCATAAAGCTACACAAGAGAGTACAAAAAGCGTAGAGGGCCAATCAACTACAAGAATCGCCTTCAAGAATCGAAGTCGATCCTCAGCTAGAACAAGACTTGAATTTTTTTATTTTTTCCACTGCCTTTATTTTTGCTGTGGAGCAGGTCAAGAATAATGTTATCGTTCTAGGATGGCTAAAAGTGGTTCGAGGGGGGTTGGAGAAGAGGGATGATCGATTATAGGGCAGAAATGTATTTAGAACGAAAAGAAACAAAAAAATTACACTTGTCTGACTGTAATAGTCTAAAGTGCCCGAGCTGAGCCGCCCTCTACTCAATCTTGAGTGTGTTCCTATGCCAATGAGGGACACGCCCATATATTTTTTGTGTTTGAAATAATGAGGGTGATACATTTTTGGATATATCTATTTACATGGGAATGGTGTAAGACCGAAAATATATTATTTTGCCAGCGTGTTTTGGGAAAAAAAATAAGTGGGCCTCCCTCCCTCCTGATTTCAAACAGAAACTCCACGCAAAAAGTATATGTGCGTGTCCCTCATTGGCAAGGGAACACACTCATATAGGTTTTACCTTCAAAAGAGTTGACTTGATTGAGTAGAGGGCGGCTCAACTCAGTAAAAGAGGAACTGGAAATTTCACGGCCCTCGCACAGAAAAATTTTAATTTTAATTTTTTGATCCTTTGGGCAGTGTACAATGACACGCGCGTTTGTTGCACAGCTTGAAATACGCGCGTGGCACAGCCACACACATACACGTCAAGGCAAGTCACGTTGAATTTCAGTCACGTGAGAAACTTATTCAGAATCTTGCTGTTGCAACAATGATGTTGTCGAGATTGACCAGCAAATTGCCACGCAAACTCGAATCGGCTACAACTCTAGCAGGAGCAAGGAGAACGGGAAAAGAAAGAACGAAAGGAAGAATTTGACAAGCGAGAAGGACGCGACCGTAGTTTCTACAGCGCAAAATGAAACTCACAATGTATATAGGGCAGGTCAACCATGCCGTCATTCAGGAACAGGATCAGAAGCTGGCGCTATACATGCAAGTCTACAGCAAGCATTCAGAAAAACTTCTCAACGAGACAACAGAGTCTGTAAGGATTAATCGGAAAGAGGAGATGGCTTTATTTTCATGCGAGGAATGGAAGGACAAAACAAGATGAGCTGTCCACTAATGAAGGAAACTGGATTCGCTACGCGTACGTTTTGTCTTTTCGTAGGTCTGGGAGATCGAACAGATCTGCGCAGATAGACTTCGAGCACCATGGAATGAGTTTGTGTTCCACCATATCTTGGCGTGCATGGCTGTTCGGGACGAAGACTATGTCACTGCGTACACGGAACAATCACTTGTCGTCTCGTAAGGCTAAGGACAACCGTGAGCAGATGAATTTCAGTATCATCAGGGAAGGTGGCAATTGACAATACGCAAAACCTACTCCACGTCAATAGCACCTTCTTAAAAGAGTTTCAAACCCTCACGAACTGGCCATTGGAGACTCTTTACATAGTCAACGGGGATCTGAGGAGAATTGCTGTCCAGGTATTATCCAGGATCTAGGATATCAGTTGAGACTTTTGAGGAACAGGAAATTGACCCAGCGCTGCTTCATGAACTGATATTAGGCTGACAACCAGTTGCAGTCAAGAGGAGAGAAGCCTTCCAAACTGGAGGACTGTGCTCGATCGATCAACAAGTCCTTCACAGTGTGCATCACGGACAGGTAAAAACGGATCACAACCTATGAGCTTCGAGGGTCCGATATCGGGGAACCATTGACTGATCATGGCTGTCATGAATGTAGATCATCATTGTCACTATCCAGGAAATGGGGGACATACAACATCATTGGCATTCTCTTCCGGACATATTTCAAGGTATGAACCCTTTGTAGCGGACGCAAGGCCTTCTCTCTGTCGCAAGTGCGATCAACGTCCTATTAATAATGTTAATCTTTCGCTCGTACCAATACAATAGTTGAGATCACATAACCTGTGCAAGAATATTCTCCGCGCCATCAAGGCAGCCGATCTCCCCGAGCTAGATCAATACCCGATGGCGCACCAAGTTACCATGCGCTATTATTCCGGAGTCCTGTCATTCTTCAATGAGGACTACAAGAAGGTAATTGTCGCAAGCATAATTATGTTGGTTTATAGTATTATGGCCGATGGTCTTACATCTCCTTCTCATACTATTCTTTTCGTCTGTGAATGTTCACATAAATCTAGGCGGAGCTGGATTTACAGTTTGCGTTCGATCACACACCGCCCCGATTCCACAAAAACCGGCGCTTGATTCTGCACTATCTGATCCCGACGCGATTGCTACATGGATCTCTTCCATCCACTCACCTTCTCCAAGAGTTCCCTGAGCTCTCGACATTGTACCAGCCCTTGGCGACGGCAATCAAGACTGGCAACGTGCAGCTGTTTGACGAAGCGCTGATGAATGGTGGAGCTCGTCTCATTAGCCTAGGCACATATTTGACAGTAGAGCAATCTCGAGGTGTGGCTGTCCGGACACTGTTCAAGAAGATGTAAGTGATATTTCTTTTTTCATGCTTATCCAAAGCACATGTTGCGGTGTTGGTAGAGTCCATTTACTAAAATTCGAGGGGTGCATGTTTGCCGGAACTGTTTTTAGATACACAACGATGGATCGCACCAACAAGCTGAGCATATCGCTCTTTCAAACTGCACTGGCGTTCGTAGGCGTAGCAGCGGACGAGGACGAGGTCGAGTGCATGCTTGCGAACATGATTTACAAGGGCTACATCCGTGGATACATCTCACACGAAAAGAGAGTGCTGGTGCTCAGTCAAAAAGACCCGTTCCCGGGCCTGGAGTCGCAACAGTAGGCTCTGTAACCTTCCATCGCCTTGAATACTGTGGTTAAATAACAGACGTGACGAATAGAACTTGCTCGTGAATCTCTGCAGCAGTAATAAAAATCCAAAATCCAAAAAAAAAAGGAAATTGCAAGGATTTGCACTTTTTTATTGAACGTCTTGTTAATGCGCCCCATTATCTCGAGCCTTCCGCTCGGCCAATTTTCTTCTAACCATGTCCTGGTTGCCCTTCAAGATTCTGGCCATATCAGCCATCTCGTGCATGGCCATGGTGACAGGTACGGTTCCTGGAGCAGGGCCGACCTTTGGGTCGTTATGAGAGGCTGTCACGTTGGTTGGACGTTGCGATGCGCTTGTTGGGGGTGTATGCTTGACCATTGCGGGTTGGGAGAGATGCGTCGGTTGACGGAGATACGAGGGCGCTTGATTAATTGCTTGTTTGCTGAACAGATGGAGCCAAGGTATCTTGAGTCGACGACTGCGTGTTGTGTGTGGTCTAGCGGTTTCGGCGTCTTTTGAGGATGGACGAAGGATTACGAATGTTTTTTCAAAAGAAAAAAAAGGTGGAATGTCTTCATGTGGAGGGCGGAGGGAGGCTCTTTTTATACGTTTGCAGGCATAGTTTACGAAGACTTTTCGAAGGTGTCATATCAAGCTTAGTGATGGGTTGATATCTCTACATCATGCAGCTCTTTTCTTTCCTTTAGGGAAAAAATATCCGCTTTCCGAGATTAATTTATCATTTCAGAGACATGCATCCGCGTTCACAATTTTTATGAGAGTTGGAGGAGTCATTGGTTGATTGGACAAAGCGATGGTTCGCATTTTTAAGACGGCGATGTCGCTTTCGGGAGTAAGAGTCAACGCGTATGAGAGACGGTTGTATCCTCATCACCACAGCGGATTGCGATCGATAATAAGTTTCGCGTTCATCATTCTGACGCTCGGATGCAAACGACAAGCCATTGTTTGTATGCAACTCCTGGAATGTCACTGGTGCTCAGCTACGATTTATTTCTTCTCTACTTTCGTAATTCGTTGCATACGGAGGACTCATGAATTGATCGCAGTAACTGCAGCCTAGTGGTCGAAATTCTGCACCTGACGAAGCTTGGACTCTTTGGTCCTGTTCTGAAAGACCTCCTTGTTCCTCTGCAAAATCCTGGCCATCTCGAATATGTCCGGGTAGATCTTTCTATGCGTACCCAGAGTCGCGGGTGGGACTAGAGGGGAGGTCGCTTGCTTCTCATTCGCAGATGATGGCGATGCCAAAGCCATCGCTGACGGAGGTTGAGATGAACTCAAGGATCTCGAAGTGGGGTTGGAAGTCGAATTCAGAGACATAATGTGTCTAAACGGATTCGTAGATTTGGAGGGCTGACTTGGCTCGGATGGCTACCTGGATTTGGGATTGTCAATTGGTCGAAAAGAGGGGCTTTACGTGTCGGTTGCCTGAAGTTAGGTGGGATATAATTGTCCGTCAGAATGTAAAGGGCGCAACTGTTGATGAAGAACAAGAACAAGAAAAGAAGATAGGGAGTTCAGGAAAGTTGATACTAAAATGTGGGACGCAGCGGTGCTCCATATGAAAAGTCGGCAAGGCTTCCAGGCCTCGGTTCATAGCACTCTATGCCATCAGCTATACAGTAATTGCAAAGTCATATCGCTCGCGAAACATGCGCGTTTGCGCGTTACAATATTTATAGAAATGATTCATTTTTTACCCATTCCCTTCCAGAAAGCATTGGGCCTTCGCGATCTCTCTTCAAGGGATGTTGATCTTGAGCAAACTCTAGAATTAAACATGGCCGAGAAGAACGAAATTCAAGCTTAAAATGGCGGAACAAAAGTAATAGTCCTTTAGCGAGTATTTATTTCGGATCTTAAACGTCAGACTGGGGAATTCAAGCCGGTTTATTAAGGCTACTTGTGCTTTAGAGTTACGATCAACAGCTAACGGTTCATATGCATGCTGTTCTCCTTTGTGAACTTTCACGACGTGCCCATGAAATACCTCCGCACCAAGGTCCTCTCACATGTTAGCATTTTTGTGTAATCCAGAGCTGGATATGAGGTTTAGTTTGCAGGTGCCGCCACAAATGAGGCAATCGCAGTCTTTATTGGAGCAGCGGGTGAATTGCTGGCAATGGCTATCGGCGGTCTATTAGGAGCCAATCCCTCGAGTTCGCTTATTGGTAACGTCGGAGCATCACGATAGATATAAAGTGTCAAGTGCAAAGGCTAGGCGGGCTTGATACCTTAGCGGCAAAATCGTCGAACTTCTCACTTTATAGAGATAGGAAATTCGATAACTGAAGGGGTTGCATGTCTTATATACTAGAAACCAGCAGAACATGGTGTAGAGGGAGTCGAAAAGCTCCCGTATTATGATCATTGATTGTTATACTTGTCATTGCGCAGAATCCGATGAGTAACGATCAGTAAATGGATAGCAATATCGGATTTAGTTTTTGCATTCATGCACTATGTTTGATCCACATCCGTGCGTGAATTTTATACGCCTTCGTTTTCGCAGAACAGAAGCATAATCTTTATTGCGTCCGATTAAGGTTGACAATTAAAATTTAAGGCTTCTTCCCTCCATTTCCCTCGACGACTGCAGGCACAAACTCATAATCCACCGAGATCTCGCTACTTCTCACCATGGCATC
Organism: Dissophora ornata; assembly: GCA_025201705.1. Taxonomy (NCBI): domain Eukaryota; kingdom Fungi; phylum Mortierellomycota; class Mortierellomycetes; order Mortierellales; family Mortierellaceae; genus Dissophora; species Dissophora ornata. The sequence goes on from MU617002.1 coordinate 23,849, forward strand.
ATCCAAGAGATGTTGAAGCTTCGACTCATTTGGTTCCTTTCTCCAGGCGTCATGACTGTCTTTCAACATCTTGGCCGTTGCCTCGGTCGATCCCTTGCCCATCAGCAATGATGGGGGAATTTGACAAGGGTTGTTTGATGCCTCAGTCTGGACTGATTTCTGCATGCCATCGTCTTTCATAGGAAGCGAAGGATCCGATGTACTCGATCGCCGGGATGTCGACGTGGGAGGCGTTTGTTGAGACATGGCTGAAAAACGAAGGATATTTGACCTGAACTCCGGGAGTGGCCTTGAATCGGTTGTTCGTAACTGCCAGGCGCCTGAGGGGAGTGTGAAGACGGGAGGATCCGAATAGTCGATGACTTGTGGAGAAACAGAATATGAGGTTAATGAGAAAAGCTTCCTTTAAATATTTGAAAATTAAAGATGTGGTTCAAAATGAAGCTCATTTGGTGGTGTCCATGTTAGTGATGTTAGGGTCATATTTGATCAAAAAAACGTGGGGCTGGTTATCAAAGTAGAAGCATTTTTTTTTTTTTTTGGCTGTGGTCGCCAATTAATACGTCCTATATATAGCTTGATGTGGTGGATGGTTGTGGATGTTATTTTACTGGAATATTGAAAATGTGGATATACTGGGATAGAGTTGAGTGCATTCACGTTGAAAACATGAATTATTAAGAGTACATCTTAGGTAACTAGCTAACTAGCCTAACCACACAAAAGGCTGGGCTGTTTCAAGGTCGAGAGAAATCGCCAATGTGGTTGTTCATTCCACACCAGTCAGCTCCTACATACATCCCACAGTGGGATTAAGACAAATGACAAAGTCGACATAGAAATGATTTATTGATTCACGTTGTTCTGGTGTTGCGGAACAAATGGCGTTTCATGGAATTTATTGCTGGCATATGCGTATGTGTGTGTATGTATGAACCAACTACAGATGAGAATGCTTGGATGTATGCCGTCGATATAGGGTGCAGGTCCTGGTCTCAATGTTCTCTTTCAAGAACAGAGTCCTTCTAGCCATTTCCCATTTCCTCACTGAGGGTTCTTCTTGTCGTTAATACTCATGTAAGAGTAATTGACTTTGCTCATATCCACGTTGTTGGGCCCAGGAGGCTGGCCTTCCTGCAAAAGTCCACGCTGTTTAAGATCCTCCTGACCCTGATCCAGCGCATCCTTGAACGGTCCTGTCGAACCTCCAGCCATGAGAGACGGGCTCATACCGGACTGAGGATCATACTTGATTTTCTCTCCGCCAGGAGGGTAGGGCAAGTTCTTTGCGGTATTTTTGTCTTGAGCGTTGTCAGCCATGATTGATGAAGATTGGTGGTGGTTGTATTGAGATCGGTAAGATGTGTTTGAGGTAGAGTGTAGAAGAAGAAGAGAAAAAGGACGAAGAGTCGCTGTTTATATACCTTACAACTCGGTCTTTGAAGATCAAGAGCGAGATACTCAAGCGATTGATGAAAGGGTCAATGGTGGCCCTACTTCGTATTGTACAAGATAACAGAGGAATGCTTGCGATTTTGATATATCATAAAGGGATACCGTTTTCGGATTCCCAGGCGTTTGCCGCGAGAAAGGCGGAGGATGTCAATCTTACTGAAAGGATTTACGTCCCTTGCGAGAAATCCTGAGCACAGCCATTAAAGAAAGGGAAAACGTCTACTAACGAGGAGAAGGCGGCGAATGCGTCGCGATTGTTCTCAAGTCTTGAAAGTCAGCGTCCAATGTTCAACCATTTCAAGGTTCGATAAAATCGTACTGATTGTCGATTCCGGACCCCCCGTGAAAGAATAAAACGGAGTGACCTAGTTGAATCCCTGTCCCAGGCTAAATAACATGACAACATGACCTTCTGCCAAACTTAAGACGCGTCATTTTCTTGGACTACTTTTTAGTATGACAGCTGTGCATGCGATGCATGCATGAGTGATACAAGACAAATTGCGCGAATGCTAGCTACAAGTGAATATCTCTGCTAAGCATCTTGCGTTATTGTGAGCATACATGCTTCGTAGAAGGAGACCGTGCGCAAGGCTGTCATGTCAAGTTCGTAAATGTTACTGAAGTGGAAGTGAAACAATCTCCAGTAATGTATAGTCATACAGAGGAATACGGAAAAGAAATGGTGCATGTTTGTTTTATTGATTCATGTTGTTCTGGGGTTGCGGAGGAAATGGTGTTTTGTAGAATGTGTTGCCGGCGAGTGTGTATTTGTATTGACTAACAGCGTGTGTAAATGTTTAGATGAGCGCTGTCGATATAGGGTACAGATCCTGGTCTCAATGTTCTCTTTCAAGAACAGAGTCCTTCTGGCCATTTCCCGTTTCCTCACTGAGGGTTCTTCTTGTCGTTGATACTCATGTAAGAGTAATTGACTTTGCTCATATCCACGTCGTTGGGCCCAGGAGGTTGGCCTTCCTGCAAAAGTCCACGCTGTTTGAGATCCTCCTGACCCTGATCCAGCGCATCCTTGAACGGTCCTGTCGAACCTCCAGCCATGAGAGACGGGCTCATACCGGACTGAGGATCATACTTGATTTTCTCTCCGCCAGGAGGGTAGGGCAAGTTCTTTGCGGTATTCTTGTCTTGAGTGTTGTCAGCCATGATGGATGAAGATTGGTAGTGTTGGGTTGTAGAGGAAGACTGTTGGTATTTGTTTTGAGATTGGAAAGATGTGTTTGAGGTAGAGTGAGGAAGAAGAAGAGGAGAGGAGGGGGGCAAAGAGTCGCTATTTATATACTTTACAGCTCGGTCTCTGAAGATCAAGAGCGAGATGCCCAAATGTTTGACGAAAGGGTCAATGATGGTTCTACCTTTGCATTGTACAAGACGATTGGAATGATGGAAAAAAAAAGCCTTTTCTAGCAATAGGGCGAAGTAAGCATATCACCAGATGCCACCGTGTCTTTGCTTTTTTTAGTCGCAAAAGGATTTATGGTACTCATAGGAAGAGCCACCATAGAAAAATAAAAATAAAAATAAACGGAAGAAATCTCTAGTGATCCACGCTTTCATAGAATTCTCGTAGAAAATTTGAATTTCAACTCGCAATGCAGCAAACCAAGCCTTGAAAACAGAAAGCAGATAGAAAGGTGTGTATTGCTTTATTGTAGTCCTATTGATGTTGGCGTCGGTGCCTTGTTGCCCCTGAAAAAATACTGTCATTGTTACTTGTCGCGAAATGGGAGCCAGTGGTCATAAGTTCATTGCCTCCAGATTCTTTGTCACGCTCTCATACGCAACCTTGTCTCTTTCCTTATCCCCGCCTTTCTCCCGGCACCCAACCTTGTTAAAGCGGTATGGGACTTTAGCTCTCTGCTGTCGTTGGTCGCTCTTTTTCCATTCCAGTTCTTTCTGGACCCTGTCTAGTTTGGCAAATTCTGCCACGGCAAGTTCGTAACCATTTCGCAGGGCGATCTCAAGATCGCCTGTCGCTGCAAGACCCGAAATCGAGGGAGGGAAATTGCTTGTAGGATCGAACTTTTTTTTCGGTCCGCGCTTTGAATGCGGCAACAGTGGCCGGCGTTCCTTTCGGACAAGTGGGAGCAGGGCAACAGTGCGATCGACACACGTAGGTCTTGGACCTGCGGATAAATTCCTTGGTGAAGCCGCGGAATCTTGATTTGTACTGTCGACTACTTTATCGTTTTTTTTTTTTTTTTTTT